>JAPKLW010000796.1:150806-170339 GCA_026898455.1 Plectranthus barbatus | reverse complement strand
TAAAATAACAATATAAAGTTTGATAAATATAATTAGAATTAATTTATTATGATATCATATATATTTTGTGAAATTTGAATAATATTCCGGAAAAAATTAAATTTCAAACTGTAACATTTTAAAAATAAGATAAATTTGATAATTAATTAAAATTTGGGATAAAAATTATAAATTTAAATTATTAATCTTAAGATAGTATGAAGTAGTTTAGTAATAATGAGATAAAAAGTAAATAGGTTGGTATATAAAAGTAAATTAAAAAATAATATTAATATTTATATGATACTTTTCGAAAGAAAATGACAAAGTAATAAATAAGTAGAACTATTTTATTTTTATATATTAATAGATTTTGTCGATTTCACAATGATTAAACTAAATGGTTTGAATAATTTTATTAAACAATATTGATTGATATGTTTAAATTCTAACTATAATGGGTATTTTGTAATGCAGGGCTCAAATTTCTCTCAAATATTTTAGATGGGCAGTTATTTATAATAATTAAAACGATTTAATAATTTTGTTTTGGCGGGAATTCTTAAATTTGATGACTTCTCTGCTTTAGTATATATATGTATATATATGATTAGGTCTCCTCAGAGACGGTCTCACTATTTTTTATTATAATAAAAACTTTAATACATCATTTTAATAAGTTAAATATAACATTTGATTTTTTAATATATTATTTTTCTGTATAAAAAACTACATTATTTGCAACAAAAAAATCACCATTTGCAATAAAGAAATACATCATATTAATAAATTAAATACATTATTGAATTCGTCTCACAATAAAAAGGATGAGACCGTCTCATACGAGAGTTTGCCTTAATATATATAGATTCTCTATACCGATAATTTATTAACTTTAGGTTTTGTAATAGGAGTTAATTCACAATAAAATCTTAAGTATGCATTCGTTAGGAGCGTAGGTTTTTCTTTATGTGTTATAATCTAATACGTGCGAAGGACATGTGATAACAAATTAGTGATTAATAACTGATGCATTGATAATAAAATATAATATTTTTAGATCAATTAAAGTGGAATTAAATTGATTTATAATTGCCCAGGAAGTTGTATGACACTAATCCTAGGATGTTGATTTCAATATAGTTATTTCAGTTTAATATCTCTATAATTTTAATTTGTGCCTAAATTTCATAAATTAACCTCTTAGTTTGACTTTTTAAACACTCGTAGAAATATGTACATATTGGTCCCCAAATCAGAGTGCAAAATTGTGCAGCACAAGATAATGTATATGCAGCGGAAGTAAGTAGATAGTTGCACTTGTTTAACTAATTAAAACAAAGTATAGTCAGTTTTGTGTGTTTGAAAGAGTTAAGCTTAGTCGTGTCCAGGTTAAGTCAGTTTCACAGTATATACTCTTCAATACTTAGAAGTATTGAAGGTTTCAAAGTCAGTTTGTGAAACAGAAAAACAGAGCAGTAAGTAAATAAAGCTGTAAATGAACACACAGGACTTATTGTGGTTTGGATCTCAATATCCTACATCCACTCTTCAGACCCAATGTCTGGATAATTCACTAAGTTAGTACAAGCCTCCTTACGATCTATACATAGTCCGATGGCACCTTCGTCCTTCGGTCAGCTGTGGCACTCGCCTAGGAACTCCTTGCAGACTCAGTCTTCAGATTGAAGTGGGGACGCACCCCGCAACCTCCTTCCCAGTGGTTGGATGTTTACATGTTCTTTCCAGAACTCAGGTGGTTGGCATACGCCCGTGAGAATCAGAATCCCAGACTAGGAAACTGACTGCTATGAATATATCTCAGAAAGATATATTCACCAAGAAGAGCTTCAGCCTCAGGAGAAGATAACACAGTGGGTAACTTGAGTCGGAGACTCAAGTCTCGTATTAGAGAACACAAAAATTCAGAGAGTTTGCAGAGAGATGGCCTGAACGATTGCCCTTGTCTTCTTAAGACTATCAGATTTTGAATTCTGTTTAGGTAACCCGTTAAGGTTGGAAGGGCAGAACTTTATATAGAGGAGGACCTGTGGCAATTTGAATTTCTATCCGTTAGACACATAAATCCAGACGTGAGACTCATGGATTATATTATCCAATCGTAGCCCATGCTTTAGGTCTCCTTTCTGCTCTACTGCGTCAGTGTACGTTACACTAAATTTATGTCAGACTTCTTTTCAGCCCGAGGGATCCCAATTTGGATAATCGCGTACTGACTTGGGCATATATGAATTCCTGAGTCTGACTGAGCTTCGATATCTTTCAAAATGCTTATTGTTTAAAGGTAGAGGCTCTGATATTGACTATTAAAAGTTAGTATAGTTTTGCCCTCATACTGACTTCCCAGGGTCAGTATGGTAAACTCTCATACTGACTAACCATAATCAGTATGGAAAACACCCTTATACTGATTTCTCCTTATCAGTATGGAAATCCCTTGAACTGACTTCTCCTTAGTCAGTTCGGGAAAGCCCTCATACTGACTTCTCCTTGTCAGTATGGTAGGACCTTAAACTGAGTGCTCCAACACAGTTTTAAGTCAAGGCTAGGCGTGGTGATAGTCAGTTCTCAAGCATTCTCCTTACTTGGTCTTCAGCCTAAGTTCTATTACAACTCAATTCTATCATATACAAGGATTACAAGATTAGAACTCTAGAAACTGGAAAAACTGATTAAGATGGCTTACAATCTTTGACCCACCAAAACATCAAAAAGTAAGGAAGGAATTCAATAAAAAAGAATCCTAACAGTACATTTTTTTAGAAATAGAATACATTAACTTAAATTTCACCATATCATATCCCCAATGAAGCTAGAATGCATGACGCATTCGACACAAGTAAAACGCTCAAACGACTTGCGCCCATTTGGGGACAAATATCTACATTTTAGCACTTACCTATATTTTATATTTATAATTCTTGTGCTTAATATTTTTTTACTTACTAGCTAGAATGATCTATACACTTTGCAAAATGTTGTATTGGACTATATTTAATGCATCTAAAAAATGACTATATTTAAGGTCAAATATAATGATTCTGAACATGTTTAAGCTCACATTTAAATTAGAGATTTATATTCAACTCATATATTAAATAATTGAGTCCTGAATCAACTTTAAAAATTTGTGCGACATGTAGAAATTAATTCCACAAGGTACATAAGTCCAAAAGTCTCCTGTTTTGCTTTCGTTACTTCAGCGGCAATCAAAGGGAGTTTTTTAAATATGATAATGATTTTGATAGTGTTGTGCAACAGCAACCGGAAGCATTGATGTAGTGGCCGATTTAGGAATTTTTTGGTGGGATTTCATTAGATTTGTATGCAACAAAAAAATAACAAATAATAACAAAATATGTACAAAGAATTCATACACTTAAACTAACCTCAATATTATATATTGATCAAAAAAGTTATGACTAAAATGAAAAAAAAAAATCAACTTTCTTTTCATTCTCAACTCCATCAAACCATATTCCACTTCATCTTAAGTCCATTTTAATCTTCATTAGTTGCAGATAATGAGAGTTATGTCATAAGATATCAATTTCTCTAACTACAAAAATGAAATAAAAAAAATTGTAAGGGGCTGATCTGCTAGTGATTGGACGCAGATGCCTGCAAAAGGGTGAGCGAGCTGGTAAAAGATGTTAGAATTCTAGGTTAGGTTGAGACGAACGACAGGAACAGTATGGTTTCTCATGGCTTCCTTTTCAGTTACCTTTTAACATGAAATCTTTACTTTTTTCTAAGCTTTTTGAGTTCCTAAGCTTTTTGAGTTCCTTTTCAGTTCCTAAGCTTTTTGATCGCACCAAAAAAGGGGAAATTGTTAGGAATATTGTTAGATATATTAGAAACCCCTTTTTTGTCAATGTTTGTTTATTATGTTTTGGTGCATCAAAGCTCAAGCCGATCTAGTTTCTAGAAACTTAGTATCGAGTCAAAATGTAAAAGTCCTGTATAGGTCATTTATACTCTAGTTGTAATAGACTTAGAAAAGAAGAATCAAGAATGCTGAAGGAATCAACAGACTTGATGATTGCTGAAGAAGCTAGTAAAGGCTAGCAAACACGGAGGAATGTTGAACAAGAGAATGCTGAGAAATAACGTCAGCATGCTGCGAAGATCTTAGCAAGTCTATTGAGACATCAACTGAAGGAAACACTCAACAACAATGAAGGAAGACACAAGTCGCAAATCAGAAAGATCCAAATCACAAGGAAACCTAACGAATCAAAGAATAGATTAATCATCAGACACAACAGAGGTTTCAAGTTCAAAGAGAAAGATCCATTCTGACAAAGACTACTACAAATAGGAGCTACGCCAATCAAAGACAAGGGAGACTTGAAGAGTCTCTGTACACTGCAGAAAAAGGAAGAACAGAGATTGGCGAGCAATACCTTTGAGTCTAATGGATTGGATTCAAACGGCTGTTTAAATCTTCACCTATAAATAGGTGTCGTCCTAAAATGATTCAAAGGTTCGCGAAATTCTATTCACAGAGAAAACTAGAGAAAATCCAAACATTCTCTACACTACGCGAACTCAACCGAGCTAGTACGTGATTGAAGCTTTTTCACAAGATATCATACTTGAAGCTCGAGACCTCTGAAGTATAACTTCTAAGGTTGGTATTGGGGTTCTTTCTAATCCTAGAAAGAATCTACCAGTCACCTTGCTGCGCAAGCGTAATTATTACGGGCATCGCCAACACAAGGATAGGTTCTCGGAAGAACTATAAAACTCCCAACAATTGACATCCAATGAGAAGGGAGGTTTTTCCTCACTCTACGAAGTGACGAGGTGAAGATTGAAGACCGAGGTGCTTGAAGGTGCGCGCTGACCAGACGGGGGAGCTGCTCAACGTTAGAGATCAGGCATGACCATGTATTCAATTGATTAGTGAATTTTCAGTCAGAGGACTAAAGAGTGGATGTAGAACAGTTGTTCGAACCACTATAAATCCTTGTGTCTCCTTTACTGCATTATTTTGTTATCTAGTGTACGCGCATACTTGAAACTCAACACACCAAGTGTTGTAGTATAATCTGCAATTAATTTAATGAATATTGGAGCTAAAACACATTTGATAAACACTTGCTTAGTCGAGACCTTAACAAGATAAGTGCAAGACATTATTAATACTTCTACTGCATATAAAACACTCTGATCGGGGACCAACAAGTGGTATCAGAGCGGTTGGTCTTTACAGACTAGCTGCTTCTAAGTCGCTTAGGACTAGATCCATATTTTCCTTGCATATCTGTGTTTTTGTGTTTAGCTCAGGTTAAAAGCAATGGCGAACAATGCAAAGTTTGGAAAGTTTGCTCCTAAAAGCTACTCCACCTGGAAAAATAGGTCGTTGATCACGTTGATGAATATACATCCCGAGATGACAAAAGTGATCAAAAATGGACCAATCAAAATCCAAAAGGTGAAAACCAGGATTGGCGAAGATGTAGCAAGACCAGACATAATGGTGGACAAGCCGTACGAAGAATGGATTCCAGAAGATCGAGTTCGTGGACAACTGGACTATGTAGCCATGGATTTAATCTTAAATTCCTTGTCACCAACCCTAATGGCAGAAGCCTTGGAGTACAAGAATGCCAAAGAAATGTGGGACTTTCTTGGCACTCTAAGCACTGAGATGGATCAAATGAAGATAAACAAGCTACAACAATGGGTAGACATGTATAAATCTTTTCAATTAATTCCAGGTGAAACCGTCAAGGACATGGAGACCAGATTCAACACCATTGTAGCTGAGTTAAAGAAGTTGGGAAGGGCATACGAGCTTCCCGACATGAACTCAAAGATTCTCTTAAGACTACCAAAGAAAGATTGGTTCGTCAAAGTGACCAGCCTGAAGGAGATAGATCTATCTGCAATAAGTACCAAAGAGGTGTTTCTCAACTGAAGGCACACGAATGGGACATCATGCAGATTAACAAAAAATGAAGTTGTTCGTGCTGCAGCAACCATAGAAGAACCCATTGAGGATGCAGCATTCTTTGTGAAGAGAGACGGATAGAAGTGGAAGACCAGGAAGCCATTCCACTCAGATCGACCAGCTCAATCCAATACAACAAAGAAGATACCAACTACCAGTGGGTCTCAAGCAAAAAAAGCAGAATGCTCAGTCAGCGAGCTAAAAGAATAAATGAAAAGATTGCAAAAGCTGTTGCTGAAAGCGAAAGGCAAGATGGAAGAATTCAGCAAAGTCAACCAGCTGACAACCAAATTGCCAAGAGAACGCCAAGAACATGCTTGGAATTCAACTCTCCTGATCATCTGAAATTTGAGTGTCCTCGAATAGATCTAAAAGAAAAGGAATGATTAAGAAAGCTGTTCGAAAGGCGAGCTTCAAAAGTTGTTACCAAAGCTCTGTTGAAAAGGACGAAACTACAAGACATCCCAGATCATGACGATGAAGGATACTCATCAGAAGATGAAGAGGATGTTCTCATTGTATTCATGGCCGACATCATTGAAGATAGTAATAGAAATGAAGAGCAGACATGAGAATCAGCTTTAGCTTTTACAAGAGATCAGGTAACAAACTCTATTATGTTTGTTGCTTCTACTTCAGAAAACATGCATGATACTGTTGATTCATGTTATTCAGAATCAGATGAAATAACTTTAGAATTTCTGTTAAAAGAATTTTCAAAAGTTCATGCTTTAAAGGATATTTTAGTAAAAGGAAATTTCTCTCTGAAATCTCAGCTTTCTATTTTGACCAGTGAGATTGAAAAATCTAGGTCAGCAGACGAGGAACTTTTAAAATTAAGAACAAAATTCTCCTCCTTGACTGAAAATTTTAGTGTTTTAAAACAGGAGAATGAAGTTCTGAAAAGTAAAAACTTCGTGCAAACTACTAGTTAGTGTAAATTTTCAAAAATCACAAGAGATTTAAATGAGATTTTAAGTGTCCAAAGAAGTTCGAAGAATTTCCCAGGAATAGGTTTTGATAAAGGAGAATTCTGCAATGTTAAATCAAATAAAATTGTCTTTGTCCCACAACTGGGAAGATTCAGCAATCTGCTAGGAAAGACAAGAGGCAAAACTCTAAGTTAGCTACATTTGCTCAGCATAAATGTTGGCAAACTAACATCCCTCAGTTGACTGATCACCAAAAACTAAATTACATGTCTGTTGAGAAAAGGCCAGTCAAGGTATGCAACCCAGCAGACTGTTCCATCTGCTAGGAAGGTTCATACAAATCCTAGCAAGGCTAAGCAATCTGCTGAGATTGCAAGAAAGCCAGCATACACACTAAGTAGAAGGAACTCCTACTTGAGGCCAGAGTCTAAAACACCATACTTTCAAAAGACTGTGAAGGCTCAACACACTACTACACATTCCTATGTTGATTCAACATATTACTCCAATAAGAACGGAAGGGTAGTAAAACGTGATGACAAAAGAAATGTCAAGATCATAAAAATCTGGATTCCCAAAGGAATGATCCAGAGAACTAATCCTGCAGGACCCGTAATTGATCGTGTACTGAAAATATAACTTCTTTGTTTTGCAGAAATAGGGTCCAGGAAGAAGAACCTCATGAAAATTAAAAGATTGGATCCGAGACAGTGGATGCTCAGGTCACATGACAGGAGATGAAGAGATCTTCACAGAACATCAGAAGATCAGAGGACCTTCAGTCTTATATGGTGACAACTCAAAAGCTATAGTAATTGGGAGAGGGTGCATCGAGCAAAATGGCATGCGCATCACTAATATGGCCCTCATCGATAGCCACAAGCACAACCTTCTGAGCATCAGCCAGCTAAGTGAAAATGGATATATTATTTCTTTCTTTGATACAGGTTGTGAGATTGCTAACAGAACCACTGGAGAAGTAAAGCTTAGAGGAATCAGAAAAGGAGGACTCTATGTTGCTGATTGGGAAAGTGGTCAGCAAGCATCATGCTTTATTGCATACAACAAGGAACATACAAACTGGCTATGGCACAAAAGGCTAACACATCAAAACATTAAAACTATCAATTATATTTTCAAGAATAACATTGTTGCAGGACTACCCAAGGAGACCTTCAAGAAGGAAGGAATATGCAGAGCCTGTTAACAAGGAAAACAAGCCAAGGCATCCTTCAAATCCAACCCCGAAAAGGCCACATCAAACAGAATCCTTGAGCTATTGCACATGGATTTATTCGGCCTTGTAACTCCACCCACTGTAGGTAATAAACACCATACATTAGTTGTTGTTGATGATTATTTTAGGTACACATGGGTGAAACTACTCAAAAGCAAGGACGAAGTAAAGACAATCCTGCCAGAGCTGATACTTCGAGTTCAAAATGACAAAGATCTCACGGTGAAAAGGATAAGATCTGACAACGGTACAAAATTCTGTAACGAAGCATTAATGGACTTTTGCGCCGACGCTGGGATAGGACATGAAAGGTCCACTGCAAGAACACCTCAGCAGAACGGTCTGGCAGAAAGGAGAAACAAGACTCTCAAGGAGGCCGTGCAAACAATGTTTGCAGATACAGATCTAGGTCAGAGATATTGGGGAGAAGCGGTAATGAACGCTTGCTACACTCAAAATAGAAATGGATTAAACCTTCGCTTCAACAAAACTCCCTACGAAATATATCATGGTCGTAAGCCTTCCTTAGCTCATCTTCATGCTTTCGGTTCACCATGTTATATCCTTAATAATGGGAAGTCAAAGTTGAGTATTTTCTCTCCCAAAGCTGATGTAGGAGTGTTCCTCGGTTATGGACATCCATCTAACAAGGG
Source organism: Plectranthus barbatus (assembly GCA_026898455.1). NCBI lineage: Eukaryota > Viridiplantae > Streptophyta > Magnoliopsida > Lamiales > Lamiaceae > Plectranthus > Plectranthus barbatus. The sequence continues at coordinate 161,558 of JAPKLW010000796.1, read as the reverse complement.
GTATAGAGTACTTAACAAGACAACCAAGCTTGTGGAAATAACATGCAATGTTATTTTTTATGAAGCTACTTTAGTGCGCAGGACCATGAAAAGTTAGGAAGATGTGATTTATGAAACCAATGATGTCAATGGACTTTCGGGCTCGAATACTTCCAAAGCTGAACTGATCAATCCGAATAGGTTAATGAATGAATCATCATCCCACTGGAGATCTTGAGAGATCAATAAACAGTCAAGATGGTCGATGATGCAACTGGTAATATTGAGGCCACCATAAATTCTCCCGAAGAACTCATGTCTCAAGGGGAACTCTAGAAGAAGAAGTCAATCAGCAAAATGAAGATGTTTCTGAGAATCCCCAAATTGGAGAGAGAATTACTGAAGACAACACTGCTGAAGTCAACTAGGAGAAGACTGTTGAAGACAGGAGCACTACACTAACAAATTCAAACTCAGCAAACGATACGCCAGAAGACAACTCTTTAGTATAAGTCAACCCGACAAGCATAGCAGACAACCTGAACAATTTACAGCTTGTTGATGTTCAATCTCTGAATGTCATATTGGAATGACCAATAGTCAAGTCATTCCAGTCGAGGAACTACAAAGACCGAAGTGGCAACTCAGAGACCATCCCACTGAAGCAATAATAGGAGATCTTGCAGATCCAATCCAAACCATACACAACGCCATGTTAGCCTGCTTTATATCTCAAGAGGAACCTACAAAAGTAGCAGACGTACTCAAATCAACTAATTGGATCAACGCAATGCAAGAAGAACTGTCAGAGTTCACTCAGAATCACGTGTGAGAACTCGTCGATCGACCAACACATCAATCAGCGATAGGAATCATGTGGGTGTTCAAGAACAAGCGAGACGAAAATGGACTCATCGTCCGCTACAAAGCAAGACTTTAATGAAATGTTTGCTCCAGTAGTTCGCTTGAAAGCAATCAGGTTATTCCTAGCATATGCTTCTCATTATGGTTTTACTGTCTTTCAGATGGGCGTCAAGAGCGCATTCCTGAATGGTGAATTAAAGGAGGAAGTCTATGTGGAGCAACATCTAGGATTTGAACGCGGAAACAAGGTGTACAGATTGAGGAAAGCTCTCTATGGACTAAAGAAAGCCCCAAGAGCTTGGTACGAGATGCAATCACAATTTTTGCTGAAGAATAGATTCAGGAAAGGGAAGATCGACAGGACACTCTTCTTGATCAAAGATGCAGAAGACATATTGCTCATTCAAATTTATGTGGATGACATCATATTTGGATCAAGAAACCTAACACTATGTATACTGTTGGTGGTCAATTAATATTCTCAATCAAGAATACCTTCGACTGAAGCACAGCATGTTGATGTGATATGGACCATTTGTCTGTTGTTGTCCATGAGAAGTGTAAGATGGTGATTTGCTGATTGTTGTGTAGGGAGAGAGGAGAGAGCTTGTTGGAGGGAGTATTGCACCACCACTACTCTAGTTTAAATACGAGAAAAACCCACGATAAATTTATGGCAAAAACTTGCGTTAGGCACGCCTAAACGGTTTAGGCAATTTTTATCCATACCCAAATGGGTTCACTCATCCCAAATAGGGTTTATTAATCCCCAATTAGGGTATATTAGATGGGTCTGGTTTGGGTTAATGAATAAAATCCGCTTAAACCGTTTAGGCGTGCCTAACCTGAGACCTTCCCTAAATTTATTTGTTTAGATCGTTCTCGATTTACAATTTAAATGAGAGGGGTGTCTTTTTCTATTTCTCAAAATCTTGCATATAATATTGTCTTCATTTTTCATGTACAGACAGGTGGTGGTTTTCAAAATGTTAATTGGTTATTATTTTTATTGATTTTGTATTTATAATATATTCTTGAGTAATATAAAGTTTTTTTGACCGAAAATGGTATCAAAAGTTTCATATTCTAAAATTTTAAATTAGTGAAAATGATCATATTCGTGTGGGTCATCTAATTTTCCCTGCAGATTTAGTAGTCTTGGACATGAAGAAAGATGTCAGCACACCCCTCTGTATCGGCCGATATATAATGCAGCTTGGCCGTGGTGGATGCATGCATTTCGACCGTGTCAAGGCCTGCCACGGCCGTGGTGAAAATTTTGCCCGAGGTGAGTTCTTTTTATATTTTATTTAATAAAATAAATAATAATAATAAAAAATAGAAAAAGCCCACGTCCCGGCCAGGGTGGCCTCTACCTCGGTCGAAACAGAGGGGCGGGTCTGAATTTTTAAAAAGACAAAACGACTTCCCTCCCTTCAATTTCACACACACGCACGAAAGCTTCTCCAAAACCCTTCCTTCAATTTCTCTCTCGTTTTTTCAGCTCTCCAATGGCGGGTATGTTTCTAAACTCAATCATTTTCATTATCTCTACGCTTATTTGTATTTATTCAAGTCCAAATTCAAGATGAACCATGTTTGTACTCTAGTTGGGGTTTTGATTGAATTATCGACTTGGGTCTCTATTTTATTGAATACTTCGATATGGATTGCATGTTTAGTCGATATGATTACCATGTATTACATCGTTGCTTTGGATGAGTAGAATTTTGGTAGTTAGGGTTCCAATTTTCACTAGTTGATGATGTTTATTTCTCCCCCAATTTGGCCAATTCATGAAGTGGTTAAAAATTTGAAATTGTTGGCATGTTTTGGTTCATTAAAGGGTCTGTGGCTTTAATTGGTTGCCAATTTTACATGGGCACTTATATTGGGGTGAAATTTGCTCTATTTGCTTGATATTGAACTTGAGCTTTCTTCTTTGCAGGGGTTGCAGACTACACCCCAATATTTGAGGATGAACAAGAGGGGATCAGATTCGAGGAGTTGCTCACCTACCCGATTAAAGCAACACCTTTCCTCGACCACAACACAATGCGGCAATTGGGAATTGAGGAAGACGTGTGTGCTCTTTTTCGCCGCATCAGCTGGGGTTCTTTGCTCAACAAGGAGTGGCGCACCTACTCTACTCTCACTCGGGAGTTTATGGCCACGGTTCAGGTTTACATGAGCAGAGGGAAAGGCCCGGAGCCAAAATCAATGTCCTTTCAGATGATGAATCAAAGGCACCGCATAACCCGGACAGAATATGATACTATCCTGGACTGCTCGATAGGGGGAATCTTTCATGATCATCCAGAGTTCAATGTTGCGCAGATTTAGAGGGACATCACCACTCTGACTCCAGTGGGCCACACAAAATTTGACACGGGAAACATGAAGTCCTCACATGTGGACAACCCCGTTTTCCGCAACATCATCAAGTGGATGGGTTCCAGCATTTTCGGGCAGCACGAGAGTGGGAAGACCCGTCAGAAGGAGGTTCATGTCATCTATAGTATGCTCGGGGGCATCCATGTTAGCCTCGCTGCCTGTATTATGGAAACCATTGCTCGGCAATCAACGGCCAAGCGGGGAGACATTTGGTGGAGTGGTCTGATCACTCCTATTGCCCACGCCTGGGGTTACGACACTGATGACCTCCAGCTGGCACATAGATGGCATTTTTTGGACTCCAGTCACTTGGTCACTCGGATGATGTTGGCCCAGGATCCACCTCTTCACCTCAAGATGGCCACCGGAGATCTTTTTCCCCTGCCAAACACTCCTCTCACACATGTCACCGACTTGGAGTTCAAAGATAACTGGTTGATGAGCACTCCTGCTCACATGGCCCTAATGATCCCTGCTAATGGGGTGGCGCCTCAGAGTAGGCTCTTGCACAGATTGGGAGTCCAGCCAGACCATCGGGTACTGACACACGAGGAGATAGCCGCCCAGGTAGTCGAGAAAGAGAGATGGGATCAAGCAGACGCCGAGAGAGCAGCTGCGGCGCGAGTAGAGTCTGAGAGGAGACGAGCTGAATCAGCCCAGGATGAGGAGGAGGAGGAGCAGTATGATGAGGATTCTCGTACACATGACGAGCCCTCACGCTGGGGACCTACTGGATCCTTGAGCCACTTTGCGGGGGGCACATCTTCCTCCGGTCCTGACTTGGAATGGCCAGGATGATCAGGATGGCCAGTGAGGTACAATTTTACTTTCCCTTGCTCGATTTTCAAACTTATTCTTCATTCAGTCGGAACTTTTGATTATTGTTGGCTTTGAGATCTTGAATATGTCCTCCCTATTACTTGATAACTGTGGTTGATGATTAGTTGATTTGTGGACTAAGACAGTGAAAATATGTGTGATAGGGTAGCAAATGATAGGAGTTTCTGACTTGATAAGTGCTTTCTGATGCGTGTTTTGTGCATGTTAGACTAATATTGAACTTGATGATTGTTGAGGGGGATCAAAATTTGACCCAAGTGAGTTTTTTAGCCTGAAATTTTCTATTTATGTGTGACAAGGTGCGTATGCAATATTCTTCTAGAATTTGACTTGTTTCTCTCTCGAGGTTGCATAAGTGTGATAATAGAGTAATATGATCTTAGGCATGTTCTTTCTTAACCGAAATACTATACACTAGCCTTAAAAATCTCCACTTGTAACCCTTTTGAGCCTTGTGATTTATTTCATTGTTTAGAACGGTTGATGAGTGAGAGGGGTATGAATTGATTGTGAATTGGGATTTTGTGGTTGATCATTTGAATATGTAAATGGGGTTGTGAAAAAAAAAGGAAGAAGAAAAAAAAAGAATAGAGAATGTTGAGAGTTGAAAATAAAAATGATGGAAAAAGGAAAATAAAGTGAACTTGAATGTATACTTGAAATCTAGATTAAAGGTCACTAATGTTGCTTGAAAAAAAAAAGAAGAGAGAAAGAAAAAGTGGAAGTGGTTGAGATAATAATGTGTATGGTGTGGTATTTGAGTTGGGAATTGAGTTTGTGAATTATTAGTTTGAGTCACTTAGCCAAAAATATCCCACCTACTTTAGAAAGCCACATTACAACCCGAATAAAGACCTATTTGATTACTCGATTTATTGCAATACTTTAGCAGTGGAGAGATGAGAAACTTGTCAAACATATGGTAAGTGCGCATTGGCCTTGATTTGAGTATTGTTACATAGCCTAAACACTTGAGGGATGAGTGAAATCAAAAATTTTCGTGTGAGGTTCCTGATACGTGCGTAAAATGACCCGTATTTTGATATGTGAACATGCTTGTTTGTGGTTATTTTACTCCCGTATCATATGTTTTTGTCGTATTTTGTGTGTGTTTTCGTGTTTTGTGTGTTTGACTTGTGCAGGATAGGTTTTTGGCATAAACAAGCATATTTGGTGGAGTTTTGGAGGAAAATCGCAACGTTTTGGAGTTTGGAGGCTTCGACCGGTTGAGCGTGGGCAGGATCGGCCGAGCGGGAGTTCAGAGAGCTCGACCGGTCGAACCTGTGCAGGATCGGTCGAGCGGGCGTTCAGAGAGCTCGACCGATCGAGCCTGTGCAGGATCGGTCGAGCATGGTCGGGCTGGGACTTGGCTCGGTCGAGCCATATGTTGATCGGCCGAGCCAAGTCGGTTTTTTGGCAGTTTCTGGCAGTTTTTGGTGGCCCGGGCGAGCCAAACTTTGACCGGGCGATCCGAGGGCCTGATTGCTTGCATATAAAAGGGGAATGAGCGGTTATTTGAGGAGCTTTTTGTCACTTTTCACCTACGATAGATAGATTTCTCTCTAGATTCCATTTTTCATTTCAAATTCATCTTAGTCCTAGAGTATCTAGGAGCTAAATTCATCAATACTTGTACGAGATTGAAGATTGAAGGCGGTGGATCAAGTCAACCAATCCAAATTGGGGAAGAATCTTATTTCTACTTTCAAATTGTAATGAAGTTCATTGTATTCCAAATTGTATTTGTACAATTGAAAGGTATGTAGTTCTAAACCGTTTTGGATGTTGAATTGAGGAAGGATGCATGAGAATTTGGCATGAAAATTGTTTGTTTACTTTCCTTTGAGAGTTTGGATTTCACTAGAGCTTGTTCCTTACCTCTTAGGTGTAGGTAATAGCCAACTTAGGAGGTAGTTGACGTGAACGCTGCAGCCAACACGCGGGCGGAATCGTTGTGATTAGTGTTAATTCATACGATTTTAGTTCTAATCCCTGTGCGGTGCTAGGTTGTAGGGCGATAATTGACGAACCATTTGGAGTGGTCTAGGGCTAAATAACGTGACTGTTTGCTAGTTCTAGATCATCAACCGGTAGCTCGCCGTGACAAGGGGCTATCGAGTGTAGGGTCGATTGCTCAATCTCCTAGGAATAAAATAATGTTTACAACAATGATTAGCCAAATTTGATTGTATCTCTACTTAATTCAACATCCTATCTTCGTAACTTGAGTATTGTGATTGTCATGGTTTACCATAGTGAGAAGGATTGTTCGATTAAACTTTGTGTTTAAATTCTTGTATTTCCTATATTGTTAGCATAGATTTGAATTGCATGATTAGATGATTAGAAATTACTCAACGATGAAATCATGCTTAGCTATAAGACTTCACTTGAGTAGCTCGGTATTCTAGTAGGCGAAGCGAGAAGAACTCGGATTGATATTTTATTCTTGAGTGTGGTTGAGGGTTAATTGTGATTAAACTTTTACCGCATCAAGTTTTGGCGCCGTTGCCGGGGACTTCATTTAGTAGGTTGCTAGATATTGGGGGAAAAGTGAAGCTTGTAGGCTAGGTGTTTGTGTTTTTGTTTGTGTGAATAAATTTGTTGTTTGTTTTTGTATACGTTGGTACTTTGAGGTTGTTGGATTTTTTTTTGTAGGTGTAAAATGGAGAATCATCGTGGAAGTAACACGGAGAGATTGTATTATTTGCAAAGACAAATGGAGGATATGAAGGCCAACATGATAGAGAGACAAAGGCCACGAAGGACGATCCGAAGTGTGTATGAGAACATGTGGGGAAATGAATACCATTGGCCGGAAAATGAAAGAGATTACCAAACGGTGGAAACCGTAAAAGAGACTAGTGAAAATGGTTGGGTGGAAAGCCAATTAGATTTAATGCAAGAACAACTTAGGTTGTTAAGGAGTTCAAATAGGAAAAGTGAGGATGTCAAGGCAAGAAAATGTGAGGTGAATGAGGAGATATTTGAGGACACTCCAAAGCAAGAATCTACCATTGCCAAGCAAAGAAGTGAAACAAAGCAAGAGGAGAAACCTTTGCAAGTAGAACTCAAAGAAGAAAAGATTGACGGAGGTACTAAGAAGAAGGTTACATTTAAGGAGGAAGAAGAAATTATACCAAGGGAAGTTAAAGAACAAGACGTGAATGTGAAAAAATCAGTGGCCAAGGATGAAATTCCTATTATGCCTTATCCTCAACGGTTTGCAAGGAGTAGGAAGAACAAGAAGCTTGATCGATTTCTTGAGCACATGAGCAAGATTCAAATAAATCTTCCTCTATTGGAAGTATTACAAGAAATGTCGGGATACCTTAAGATGTTGAAAGAGATGTTCACTCAAAAGAGTAAGTATGGCATTGGTGAATATGAGACAGTGTATTTATTTGAAGAATGTAGTGCTGTTATTCAAAGGAAGATGCCATTTAAAAGCCAAGACCTGGGTAGTTTCACTATTTCATGTGTAAATGGGGGAAGTAAAGTAACTCGGGCTTTGTGTGATTCGGGTGCAAGCATCAACTTAATGCCTTTATCTTTGTTCAAGAAATTGGAAATAGGGGAAATCAAGCCAACCACCATGACACTTCAAATGGCAGACCGATCTTGTCGTATCCCAAAGGAGTTGTGGAAGATGTTTTGGTCAAGGTGCAAGATTTTATCTTTCCAGCTGATTTTGTGGTGCTTGATATAGAAGATGATGGAGATGTTCCTCTTATTTTGGGGAGATCGTTTTTGTCAACCGGAGGAGCACTGTTTGACATGAAGAATGGTCAATTAACTTTTCAATTCGATGGGAGAAAGATCACTTTTTCGTTCCCGGATGTCATGAAGAGGAGTGTGGAGGATGAGAAAGAGGGAAAATGCGATGTGATAGAAGTTGTGCAAGGCAAAAGTTTTGAGGAAGAAGATAAAGAGTTACCTCAAGAAGAGAAAGAGGATGATAGCACCAAGGAGGAGAGGATACAAATTGAAAGTGAGAAGAATGGTGTTCTTGTGATATCTTCCCTTGAGGTGATGAAAGAAGTTCCGGTATTGGTACAAAATGACGAAGTGGAGAGTCATGATGAGGAAGTTATGTCGGAAAGTCCATATGTCAATGTGGCACCTACATTTCCTTCAAGATTGATAGACAAGGTGGAAGAGGAGGTGATCCTAGGAGACAAAGTGGATGAATCATATGATTTGATCGGGAAAGGAAATGATGAGACGTTGATGATTGATTCAAATGGGGGACAAATTGAGACTTATATACTTTGGATTCAATTGGATGATGCCTTGGAGATCAAATCAAAGAAGGAATCACCACCTTTTATAGTCGAGTTTGTCAAGACATGCAACCTTCCTTGGAGAGATGAAAGGGGTGAAAGAAAGATCGCCTTGGACAAATTGCTCCCAAGTAAATGAAAATTAAGAGAGAAAGGTGTATTAAAAACCCACATAATTTTTGATAATGGGTGATGTGGTAAGGTCGTCTAGCTACCGACGTTAAGGAAGCGCTTGTTGGGAGGCAACCCAACCAATTTTATTGCTTTTGTTTAATTGCATCTAGTTACTTTGATTTTGAATAAATGTCTAGTTTGTTTGTTTTTGTGTTTGTAGGAGGAGCAACAAGATCGAGAGGAGTGACGATGCACCGTCCACCGTTTTTGCAAACTTAGTCTCACTTGACTAAGTTTGGGGGGATGTGCCGGTAGCCGGTGCCTCGTAGGTGCAAATAAGGAATGGAGAGCGATGATCGTGCCTACTGATGGGTAACATTTTCTATCGTCTTTCCTACCATTTAGTTTCTTTACATTTGTGTTTTGGAATGTAGATTGTTGTAGGATTGTTGTGTGCTTGTGTGTGTGTGATGAACCTAGATGAGACTTGAGATTTAATCATGATTTACTTAGTGGAGTTTGATGTCTACTTCAACTTATGATAGGGCGGAATCTAGTTTTCAAAGCATGTTTTAAGTTTAACTTTTGAATTGCCAAGTTTTGTATTTGGTTAATGCATAGGACTTGACAAAAAGCTGTGAGGTTTGAGCTATGATATTGTCATATCTATTTTGATTGTGAGTGGCATGATTAAGAGTACAAGATCTAGAACTTGCATCCGTTCTCTATCTATTGGCATGAGTGTGTAACTAGAAAATGATCTTAGGCCATCATTTCTTAGTCCTACCTTTCACACCGGGAGTATAAGGTGATTGTTATCATGATTTTGCGGTTTATATCTTTGACCCCCGTGATTGAGCCTTATTTGGTGAATCTTCTTTGATATGATTAGGACCATATTTGGGGGAAAGAGTGTATGAGGGTGAATACGGTGATGAGAGTTGGGTTGGGAATTGCTTGAATTTGTATTGATGAAGAATGTTGAGGCATGAAAGAATGATATAGAGGATTGATGTTGATCCTAGAAAAATGAGCACCTACCAAACAAAATTTTGGTGCAAGTGTTAGAAAAAGAAAAGAAAAAAAAAAGGAAAAAAGTGTGTTGTGAAGCACAGACAAGATGAATGAAAGATGGTGCTAGAAAAGAAGAAAAAAAAAAGAGAAGAGAAAGAAAAGAAAAGAAAAAGTGTTGTGAAATGAATAAGCCTCGGGGGTTTGTAGTGGTTCGAAAACAATAAGTTTGGGGGTTTGGGGAAATGGAGAAGTTTAGTCACTTTGGCCCAAAACCACTCACCGTTTAGTTATCCACGTTACAACCCATGAAAAGACCTTTTTGATTCTAGAAACTAACTCGTTGTAGTATAGTGGTGAGAATGGATGCAAGCCTATGGAAATCGAGCTCAATATCTTGTTCATGAGTGAATTCTTCATACCCTAAACACGTGAGGGAGTGCTTTCATTTCTTTATCCAATGTTGATGAGTGGTTTGAGTCGTTGGCATTAACCGGGTCACAAAGTTAGGTGATAATCTTGTTTGATAAGAGCATGCTAAGATGACTATGATGAGCTATGAGGTTGTTTGATGAGGTAGATTGATTACTTTGCTCTGTTTTGATTGAGGACAATCAAAGGTTTAAGTTAGGGGGTTATGATACGTGCGTAAAATGACCCGTATTTTGATATGTGAACATGCTTGTTTGTGGTTATTTTACTCCCGTATCATATGTTTTTGTCGTATTTTGTTTGTGTTTTCGTGTTTTGTGCGTTTTACTTGCGTAGGATAGGTTTTTGGCATAAACAAGCATATTTGGTGGAGTTTTGGAGGAAAATCGCAAGGTTTTGGAGTTTGGAGGGTTCGACCGGTCGAGCGTGGGCAGGATCGGCCGAGCGGGAGTTCAGAGAGCTCGACCGGTCGAGCCTGTGCAGGATCGGTCGAGCGGGCATTCAGAGAGCTCGACCGGTCGAGCCTGTGCAGGATCGGTCGAGCGTGGCCGGGCTGGGACTTGGCTCGGTCGAGCCATATGTCGATCGGCCAAGCCAAGTTAGTTTTTTTTGCAGTTTCTGGCAGTTTTTGGTGGCCCGGGCGAGCCAAACTTCGACCGGGCGATCCGAGGGCCTGATTGCTTGCATATAAAAGGGGAATGAGCGGTTATTTGAGGAGTTTTATGTCACTTTTCACCTACAATAGATAGATTTCTCTCTAGATTCCATTTTTCATTTCAAATTCATCATAGTCCTAGAGTATCTAGGAGCTAAATTCATCAATACTTGTACGAGA
>JAPKLW010000796.1:97603-128519 GCA_026898455.1 Plectranthus barbatus | reverse complement strand
GTGAATATTCAATTCAATCTAGTCTAGAGTTACATGGATTATGAATACAACACAATATGGGCTAGAGTGGGCTAGAGAATAATGTGGACAGATGTTAATGGAGAAGACAACAGATGCAGCGTAGACAGAATTCGCCGCGACGGGAATGGGCAGCGCTGGCAGGTCGCCGCGACGGGGATGGGCGGCGCAGGCAGGTCGCCGCAACGGGGATGGGCGGCACAAGCAGGTCGCTGGGCAGAAGAAGCGCAGCGATGGGCATACAGCGCGAGCAGGGACGTGCGCCGTGAACAGGCGCAAGGCGCACGGCAGAGACGGTGGGCAGACGTGCGCGATGGCGGCCGGAGATGCGGCCGGCGCTGACGTGGGCCGCTGACACGGCGGCTGACGTGGATGTTTAAAAAAAATGTGCCCTAACCCTAATTCCTTGCTTTGATACCATGTTACAAACGTGAATATTCAATTCAATCTAGTCTAGAGTTACATGGATTATGAATATAACACAATATGGGCTAGAGAATAATATGGGCCTTAACAACATCAACCTTCCAGGTTTGGTAGGGAGCTAAATTGGAGATGTGGTTGGGGTGAATCGGACTGCAGATACTGACATCGATATCTGGGGGAGATGTTACATCTTATTTCTAAATTTTTAAATGTAATTATAGTATTAATGGACAATAATTAAATATAACAATCCATAACTATCAAATAATATCTTAAGAACTAATTAAGTATGAAATATACGTTCGCGCATCGCGGGTGTATATCTACTAATAATATTATAATGAGATATATTTTAGTATTATTATAAATATATTAACTTATTAACAAATATATATAAATTATTTTAAAACAACAATATAATGTTAATAATATTGTAGATTATTTTATTGAAAAATATTGGAGTATTTTTAATAATTAAAAAAATAATTATAAATTTTATGAAATAAAAAAAAATAATCATTTTGGAATTATATTAGGGAATATGTATGAAATCCACCAATCAAGGGGGAATGAATATTTGGAAATCAAGCTCATTTCTTGATTCGAAACCCACCAACCCCTCTAAGTAACTTTACTAATTATAAGATAAAAAGAATAAATAATTAGAAAACAAATATAATGTTTTTTGAATAAAAAAAACTGATGCTTTAAAAAATAATTTAAGTATAGAAAATTCATTTATTATTTTTATTTATGTAAATTAAAAATAAAGATTCAAAACCATTAAATAAATATCCAAGATAAGAAAAGTTAAAACAAATCTAAAATCATTGAAGATTTATTCTCTTTTAATTAGATCAAATTAAAATTCTAACTATAATATAATAGTTATAAAAATTAAAGAGTATAATTAAATCAAATGTTAGCATAAGCACTAATTTGTAAATAGTAAAAATGTCAAACTAAACCTTATCCATTGTAAATTATGTGGACAGAGGCTTGGAGCTAAGCTAAGGCAGTGGCAAAGAGGTGAGCTAGATTGGAGTATGATTTTGGCCACGAATTCATGCCAATTATCACTAAAGGAGACCAATATTGCAGGGAACACCACCCTCTCTCTATGCTATGCCGGTAGGCACTGTAAAATGTAAATACTAATAGATCCACCATTTTACCCAAACTCAAAACTGCTTCTTCAAGAAAATAACCAAAACTCTATGATCATACCATACAAGATGTCTCACAAACTGACTCACACCAAGACAAGTAGATGAGGATGCGGTCACTAATTGGAATGTTGATTCTCCTACATTTTTAGAACAGAACTATGCTGACATTGCCTACAACTGAAGATAGAGAGTATCCTATTCCCATACTATTACAACACAATGATGACAACACTGTGAATCCCATGCAGCCTCACAACATCATCATGCCAGGCCCAGCCAAGTCTCCAACAAATACAGAACAGGGCAATGACAATGAGGGTGACAAACATATCAAAAGTTATTGGTGAAAATTACAAAAAACCAAAATACTATCTTATAATTTGTATTGTTTCAAAAGTTATGTCAAAATTGATAAATATTGTTATAAGTCCTGTAATATGCAAAAGTTGTGATAATATAAACAATTTTTGTTTCCTATTAAGCTTCGCAGTTGGTTTGAGTATACCATGAATACGACATAAAAACTTCAAGCATCTACATAAGTCAACAAGGAAGAGGTGGAGCAGATGGACATTGAGATAGCTTTAGTTTCATACAACTGATGAACATTACAAACTACAAAAGGCAATAATCAATTTCTCTAAAATGCCTAGGGAGACAGTTCCTCTCGAGAGCATTAAGAAACCCGACAACCTAAACAAAATCTTGTATCAGTCTTTGGAAAGAACAAATATGAAGTGCATCAAGATTTTAAGCTTCAAAGCTAGCATATTCGCTTAACTCTCAAATATCCAGCAATGATATCACACGAAATCTGAGTAACAGAGCAACAAAATACCTAATAACCATACTAATAGTTCAATAAAATAATCACAAACACAGTAGACATGGAGTTTGCAAGAATGTTCCTGACCTTAACGTTTTGAGTACTGCGGGCGCTTTCTAGCTTTCCTTAGCCCAGGCTTCTTTCTCTCAACTACTCTGGAGTCCCGAGTAAGGAGGCCTTCCTGCTTCAGAGGCAATCTGTGGCTGGCACTGACCTTGAGCAAGGCCCGAGCAATGCCAAGAGATATGGCTTGAGCCTGCCCAGATAAGCCGCCACCATGAGCTTTCACAAAGACATCGTAGCTACTCTCATAGCCCAATGTGAGCAGAGGAGTCTTAACATATTGCAGCCACAATGGGTTGCCTTGAAGGTATTCCTGGACGGATTATCATCAAGTTAGTCTCAGTAGCAACAATAATTCAGGCAAGGTGATGCAAAATATAGCAATCACTAATACTGCAAGCCATTTGAAAGTGAGGTGTAGATGAGTGGAGTATCAAGAAGACCAAGATCAACCCATTTGTAAATAATTATTAAGTTGAGTTCAAATTGAGCATTGGAAAACTGAATCTGGGCACATCGTTGGATCATGTCAAACTACTAGTTAGGAAACTATGGATTCGTATTTCGCAATCCCTATGACCATCATTGCCGTTCTCCCATTGTTCACATTTGAAGAACTCAGAAAAGGGCATAGCTCTCCCAAACACATCAGTATGAATGAGTGTTTAGATATTTCTAAATTATGATAACAAGCTTGTATCCAGCTTATGAATACTAAAAAGAAACGAACGAATGAGTCCCACAAAGATTGAAAGTAACTCATGCGCCGACGAGTTGAACTTTATCAAATCGAGCTACTCATGAACTACTCAATTGTTTCAGCTTAGCCAAACATTGAACATCAAAGTAAGTTTGAAATATAAAACTATTAGCTTTATATAACTTAGATTTTTAATACTTTAAAAAATAATAAATATAATAAGTTTTGATTATCATATAAGAAAAGAATGAATTTAAGTAAATATAATTTTTTTGTTAATAAATTAATTTATTTTAAAATTAAATAAAAAATATTTAAATATAATTTTAAACTTAGAAAGTTTGTTAAGACTTGAATAAAAATCTTAACGGCAAAGCACAAGATCAAAGTGCTACTCAATTCAGCTTGATTACCTCCCTGTTTAACAAACAGTATAACGTTAATTTTAGATGATGAGATTTTCTTTATTTATCACTGCAGAATTAATCAAAGATGAACAACCATATATCAGAATGCATAATTTTGGCAAATTAGCATAAACTACATTGCTAAACGAGAAAATCGAATTCTGAAAAATTGAGATGATTAAAATAAAAATAAATATAAAAAAAAAAGAGAGAATATTGAGTGTCGTGATGACCTTAGCGTCGCGGTAGTTGATGATGATGTTTCCGGTGCCTTCCTGCAGTACAACCCTAGCAATGGCGCTTTTCCTGCGGCCGGTGCCGATAATATTTTGAGCGGCGAAGCCACCAGGAAGCCTAGACTTCACCAATTTCTCCAAGTCCAACGTCTCCACGTCGGGCTCAGCGACGGCGGCAGAAGAGGCGACGATGATGAGGGAGGTGAATTTGGGGGCGGCGATTCTCAAGGAAAGGGGCTTTGATTGAGAAACAGAGTGCGAGAGCAGGGGCTTCTGCGTTATTTGGGAGGAGAATGAGAGTGAAGTAAATGATGATGTGATAGCAGATATAGAAATCGCCATTGCTATGGCGATAGATGATGAGGAGGAAGATTTTGCTCAGTTTTTGTGGTGATTCATAGAGGGAAAGGAGAGTTGGAGAGCGGAGTAGATGTGTGCAGTGGATAATGGACTGGATTGACCAATCTGCCCTCCCCATTATTCCACAACTTTTTTCTTAAAAATAAAAACAATTTTGTAAATAAAGAATATTGTCTGTTTGGTTGGTTAGTAAGGAATAAAATGACTCTTTGCTCAAAAAAGAAAAAGAATAAAATGACTCTAGAAGAATAAGGAAATGAAAGAATCTGATTATATCCAAATATTTGAGAATCAAGAAAATCCTTTAAAATAGTGAGTCTAATTATGTTTCTTAAATTTCATTACCAAAATTATTTATTTCTTATTTTTTATTTTAAATTATTTTCTTATTTATTTTTATAATAATAAATATTATTGTATTAATATTTATTTTGCATCTTGTTCTTATATTTTATAAAATATATAAGAAGATAAATATATTATTTATTTATTTTTAATATGATTACATTTTTTTGATTTTTTATCATTAAATTAATTATTATTTATATAATATTTAAGTTTTTTTCTAAACCTAAACCAACAAAATTAATTATCCAAATTGGAAATGATTTCCAAATCTCATAAACCAAACATTAAAATTGAGAATTATTCACAAATTTAAACACATACTCATTCTCTTTATTGTCAAACTCATACCCATAATAATTCACAACAGTTAAATTGAACGTCTCCTTAATCATAAAGTTTTAGATTACATTAAATAATAATTCTATTAAGTTGTGTAGTCTTAGATTATGTTCAAATATATGAAATAGTTATTATAATAATTGTAAGTGATTTTATATATAGTCAAAAAAAAGTGCAGCCCCTTATTTTAAAATTAAAAAAAAATTATTATTTAATATTACTACTTTAACTAGTGTTGGAAGGCGCGGTACCATCCAAGGCACTCTTTCCTCCAAGCTAAGATAGGCCACAATTCTAGCTTCGCTTGGAAGAGCATTCTGGCTGGTACTCAAATCCTCAAAAAAGGCTTATTTTGGACGGTTCGGAATGGAAGATCCATCTCGGTGTGGAGTGATCACTGGATACCAAATGCTTTTCCCCTAACTCCCCCCTCCCCAAATGTTGATTGTGTGCAGGTTGATAAAGTCAGAGATCTCTTTACCACCGAGGGAAACAATTGGAGTTGTGAAAAACTGAATGCTCTCTTTCCAGAAGATATCAGGAGAATGATCATGAGGATTAATGTCTCACAAAGAGATGAGGATGACTGTCTCCAATGGAGATTCACAAAAACTGGAGCTTACACGGTTAAGTCGGGTTATTGGACGGCGAAGAGCATGAAAGATGCTTTGTCACCGAAAGCCTCTTCGTCATCCAATAACCCAAGTACATGGAGATGGATCTGGAAAATTAACCTCCCACCTAAGATGCAGTTCTTCCTTTGGAGATGCCTCCGAGGGATTCTCCCATCAAAGAGGGCGCTGCGTTCAAGAGGTATTTTTCTGGACCCTATTTGTGAGAAGTGTGGTTTAGCCGAGGAGACTACTGAACATACTCTCAGAGATTGCAAGTGGAGCAGCTTCTTTTGGCAAGCTAGTATCCTTAGAATTCAGGTTGATGAGGAGAGCACAAGAATGTCAATACAAGACTGGATTTTTTGGAGTATCAAGGAAAAACCTCCAGAGTACATTGAGATTTTTGCATCACTTTTATGGGCGAGGTGGAAAGCGAGGAATTTGCTCATCTTCCAGCAACGAGACATTCAGGTCCACGATTGCTTTCGGCTCGCGCTGACAGCTCGAGATCAGTTTCAGGAGGCAAATGCAATGCCCAGATTTCCTTCCATTCAGCTTCCCACAGATTCCCGATGGAAGCCACCTAGGGAGGGATGGTTCAAGTTCAATTCAGATGCATCTCTTGATCGAGATGGCGTTGGAGGGATCGCAGGGATTTTTAGGAATGCTACAGGTTGCCCAATCAACACTACTTCAAAGGTGCTTCCCAACGGAGTTGATGTGGAAACAGCGGAGGCATTGGCATGCCGACAGGGAGCTTTCATGGCCAAAAAGGAGGGCTATCTAAGAGTTTGCTTCGAGTCTGATTGTCAAGCATTTATCAACAAGCTCAAGAACAAGGAGATTCCTAGAAATTCTTTGGGCACAATTATCGCAGATATCCTAGGAATTTCTCAAGAGCTGGAAGAAGTTTGTTTCTCATGGATTCATCGTTCTCAAAACACTGTAGCTCATAAAATCGCTAATTGGGTTCGTATCCATAAGTGAACTATCGATGTTTGTAATCTCCCTGATGTAGTGCTCAGGCACATTGTCAAAGATTATGTTGTTGACTGTTAATGAAATGTTGCTTTTCTCAAAAAAAAAACACCTACATTATGGGTGGCTATTCGTGCGGATCGGATCCTTATCATGTCAATCCGTTATCGATTCAATCCGTTAAGGTCAAATCCGTATCCGATCCGTTAAGAAAAATCAAAATTTGTATCCGTATCCGATCCGTTAAGCTCAAATCCGTATCCGCCCGAATCCGATCCATATCCGTTAAGTATCCAATCCGAATGATCCATTACGTATCCGATCCGATAAAGATCCGATAAGAATCCAAATTGGATTAATTCAATACGAATCCGTTTCAATAAACACAATTATAATCCAATAAAAATTTGATAAGATAATACAAAATATTCATTTTTGATTGTTCAAATAATGTATTTGATAAATAAATAAATAAAACTGTAACTTGAAACTAAAATCCTCAATCAAATATCCGAAGATACATAGATAAATCTTAAATTCCAATTCTAGTGATCAAACATGCTCATTTCTAAATACTGATCAATCTTTCACCTTAGTTGTCAATACTCTACTTACAATTTTGTGGGAAAAAAATATTAATTAAAACTTTAAGATTTATAACAAATAAAATAATTTATAATAAATACTTTTAATCTATCATGGTGAAATTGAAAGAGTTAAGACAATAAATGAGAATCTACAATACTTTCATCAACATTAAAATTTAAGATCTCACCTTTTAGTTAATCTGTTGATACACCTTAATTGAAAACTTGAAGTTGAGAAAAAAAGAAAGTTATTAAAATTTGATAGTAGAAAAAAATAAATATTCAAAAATATAATTAATAGATAAATAAATACATTTTTTTGGGTGTGAATTAATAAAATGGGACACGAACACCAAGAGATTTGAGTTTTTTAAAGAACTTTAAATCTATATTAATATATCAAAATCAATTAATTAATTATTATATTTAAAAAATAAATAATTTTTATTAATTTATTAACGGATATCCGAATCCGATCCGAATCCGATCCGTTTAATGAATTATCCGATCCGATCCGTATCCAATCCGAATTCGATCCGAAATTTTCGTGTCCTTATCGTGTCGATCCGATAAGGATCCATATCCGATAAAGCTCAATCCGTATCCTTTATTATCGTACGAATTCGTGTCGGATTATCGGATCGGATAAAAAATTGTCACCCCTAACCTAGATGGCACAATCGATATACACAGCGAGGGTCAATCCAAAATATCGTCATACACATTATTGAGTTGCAACCTTAGTATAAGGAATCTTCTAGATGTTAGCTTACGTGTATTAGATTGTTTTTGAGCTCTGTGAGTTAGTTAGAGAACACGTGAGTTGAGTAAAGGAATCAATTATGTTGTAACTCTCATATTGTAATTTTTGAGTTAATTTTTCAATACAATCCTTCAATATATGAGAAAATTCTCTCTCAGATCTCTACAATATGTGTTGTCTTTCCATCAGTTCATCATGATCCTTTGATCGATTCAGCATGGTACCAGAGCCATAATCCATTTAATCACCCAATCCATAAGCTGCAGTTTCTTTTCTCATTCAAGTGATGGAGAAGGTGGATGCATACTATGAAGAAAAGTTACAACTTCATGAATCTGATCATCCCGGAATGCAGCTAGTTTCATTTTCCTTTATAGATGCTAACTATATATAGAGTGTGGAAACATAATGTTGTTGGAGTAGTCTCAATATAACTCGAGCAACTGGTCGAGTTGGATAGATATGAAAAAGATATGGTGTATATCTTGTTTCCTTCTTTGGACAAAATTTATCCTTATCAGTATAGGATTTGGATAGGAATAAATCTAATTGAGATAGATTTAGATTTAGATATATCTTACCATATCTAGGTTTTATATTCCTTATGTGTTCATGAATATCTCCCTATAAATACCCCTGCTCTCCACCATAATAAAATCATCACGGTGAGGTTTGAAGAGTGGATGTAGAGCATAGCTCGAACCACTATAAATTATTGTGTTCTTTATTTTATGTTAGTTATTTGTGTTTGCAATCGCTTCAATTCACAACAAGTTGGTGCGGTGAACGTGGAGAATGAATGATTGCGATGGGTTCAACCAAGTTCGAGGTGGAGCGCTTCACGAAATTGAATGATTTCGGTTTGTAGAAATTAAAGATGCAAGCGTTGTTTGCACAGCAAGGCTTGGATGGTGCCTTGAAGGGAGATGCTGGGTTACCCGACACGATGACGGAGCAACAGAAGAGAGATACACTAGCGAAGGCGCATAGTGCGCTGATTCTGAGTCTCGGAGACACGGTGTTGAGGAAGGTGTCGAAGGAGAAAATGGCAGCGGAAGTATGGACCAAACTGGAATCCTTATATATGAAGAAGTCCCTGGTGAATCGGCTCTATCTTAAACAGTCATTGTATTCATTTAAGATGCAAGAGGGAAGACCGATCAACGAGCACACTACAACAAAAAAGCTAATAGACAATGCGGAAATCGCGTAGTCTATTCAAAATTTCCGCGTTGTTTATTTAAATATAGTCTACTGGAAAACACTAATAGACAACGCGGTGAACCACATCGTCTATTAAAGATAGACGACGCAGTTCACCGCATTGTCTATTAACATATAGACAACGCGATGAGCCGCATCGTCTATAGGTT
Organism: Plectranthus barbatus; assembly: GCA_026898455.1. Taxonomy (NCBI): domain Eukaryota; kingdom Viridiplantae; phylum Streptophyta; class Magnoliopsida; order Lamiales; family Lamiaceae; genus Plectranthus; species Plectranthus barbatus. The sequence continues at coordinate 119,312 of JAPKLW010000796.1, read as the reverse complement.
AATAGGCATCACGGTGAACCGCGTTGTCTTTTCTTTATTTTTTATTTTTTTGTTTAATTTTGTAAATTCTGTAAAAATAATAAAATAATTTATTTAAATTAATCATGCACAAATAATAACAATATAAAATAGCATTTTAATAATTCTCAAAATTACATATGTTTGGTAATAGTGTAGTATTAAAACTAACTACAAATACAATGTAATCTAAGTACATAAAATGCAATAATAAATCTTCTTTTCATCTGCCTCAAACCGATCATGCATATCTGTGGTCCAGAGATTGCTGGTGAGACACCTCGAAAGGGGGCTGCATGAAATCAAGAAGACATTACTAATATAATCCTAAACCAATATGAACAAAACAAGAAAAAGTTGAAAACTGAAGAAATAGAATTGCCAACAGTCGAGACACACAAGGAAACACCTAAGGACCTTAGGGGACCTCACCTTAAGACAAAAAAGAGCATACAAAAGAAACAAGACAATCCCAACAATGAGAAGAGTGAAGAAAAATCAAGAAATACACACGTAATTTCCAAAGGGATTAAAGCTTCAACAATTCTCAAGAATAATAATTAAATAAAGCTTCCAGAGCGCCGAAGGGATGAAAGCAACGATCAAGAATCAGTAAAACCAAACCAAATCAGCATCAAAGTAGAATTTCACCCACACAAACTCAAGTAAGACTGCCCTGAAGATGTTCGATAAAATGCTCAAGAGGAACAAGCAGAGATTCACGAGTTCAGCCAATTCAATACTCAAAAACCCACAGCAATCTACGAAAAACACAAAGATAGATAAAGATCCTAACAAGCAGACTGCAGGCTTCAGCTTATAATCGTTGTTATGGCCAAATAGCTCAATATATTAAACAAATTAACAAGTAGAGCCCAAGCCAAGGAACCAAGACCGAAGTAAACCCAGGTAATAAGGATAAACACTAAGCAAAATAACACGGAAACAGAGGAACCTCAAATCCAAAGAGAAGTGAGATGAATCACAGCAGCCTTCACAGGAAAAATCTGATCACCACAGGAAGAACGGATCTCAATCCTTCATACAAATTCCTGCAAAATAAAATAGATCAAGAAACAATAGCAGGGGGAGGTCAGAGAAACAACTACAGACAACCCAATCCGGGAGGAAGGTGGAACAGGAAAACGATTAAGGAATGGGGCAGCAGAAAGAAAAAGAACTCAGGGGCTCAAGGGATCGTCACTAGTGGGTGGTCAATCCACTATTACAATCAAATGAGCTCACAGAATTTTGGGTGATAATATTTCAGAGAAGTAGGGAAGCAGGGAAATGGGTAAGGGAATGAATAGAAGCAGGCGAGGGTACAGATTGAACAGACCGCGATGCCAGGATCAGTCGAACTACTCAAACTCTCAACTAAAATCAACCAACACGCCACAACAGGGCCACAGATAGTCGCCGGAGTGTGGGAATACACCGGAAGGCAAGTTGCACCGGGTATAGTGGTAATCAACGTCCAAATACCGGTGATAAAACACCCTTCACACTAAAACCTTGGAACGAAGTCGGGAAGAAGCCGCACTGACAGGGTGAGCGATATGCCGTGCATATGAAAGGACTGTTGCAGGAAGACATAAAACTCCACGTCCAGGCCAACGTATATTGAGATACAGACTTGGAGGTATGAACCAGACCCAAGGGTCCAAAATATTTTCCGGATAGAGGGCGAACCAAACAGCAGCGGCAACGTGAATATGAAGAGACACTCTCACGCAGATAAGAAACCCTACCCCAGAAATAAAAAAAGACGTTTTCCTAAAAAAAAATATAAAAGAAACGACGCACAATTTCGCATCGTCTATATGGAAATAGACGACACGAAATTTTCGCGTCGTCTATTTCCATATAGACGACGCGAAAACGTGCTTTGTCTATAGAAGTACACTTAAAACGGGCAAAACATAGACAACGCAGTGAAATGCGTCGTCTATATGGACATAGAAAACGCGAACTAACCGCGTCGTCTATCCATATAGAGAACGTGTTTCACCGCGTTGTCTATTAGCGCCCAAAAAACAGACTACACATATGTGCTTTTGCGTTGTCTATTAAGATATAGACAACACGAATGAAAATTCACGTTGTCTATATTGCGTAGTCTATTAACTTATTTTTTGTAGGGGCAGCTCGACGAGTTCAATAAGTTGATCCTCGATCTGGCAAATATCAATGTGGCGATAGGTGATGAGGATCAGGCGTTGATGTTGTTGAGTGCGCTGCCAAAGAGTTATTCTAATTTCAAGAAAGCTTTAATGTATGGAAGAGAGTCGATGACCATGGATGAGGTTCAGTCTGCTCTAACTTCGAAGGAGTTAAATGAGAAGAACGAGGAGCGAGAGAACTTTAATGGAGAAGGCTTGGTGGCTAGAGTGGCTCGAGGAAGACCGGAGATGAGGAATTTCAACAGAGAAAATTCAAGGTCGAAGTCGAGGCCAAAGCCAGGATCACAGCCAAAGGTCAAGTGCTTTCTCTGCCAAAAGAAGGAACATATCAAAAGAGATTGTCCAGAGAGGCAAACGAAGCAGGAGCAGAAGCAACATGAAGATGTAGCTGTTGCTGAGCAGGAATATGACTCTGGAGAGGCATTGGTAATTTCGAATGAGGCTCGGATAGGGAATGGATATTGGATTCAGGTTGTACATTCCACACGACACCTAATAAAGCATGACTCAAAGGGTTCGAGGAGCAGGAGAACTCGAGTGTTCTTCTGGGTAACAATAAACCATGCAAGGTGGTTTGAATGGGTTCGGTGAGGATTAAGATGCACGATAATACAGAAAGGTACTTCGAGGTGTAAGGTATGTTCTGGAGCTTAAGAGAATCTTGATCTCTTTGGGAATGCTCGACGAACTGGGTTACACAATTAAGGTGGAAGCTGGGACTTTGAAGGTGTGCAAAGGATCCCTAGTTTGATGAAAGGAGCTCGAAGAAATGGAATATACACTCTGATGGGGAGCACGGTGATCGGGGTGGCTTCGATAGTGACAGTTGACAAGTCAGTACTGTGGCCCAGGCGACTCGGTCACATTAGTGAGAGGGGACTATAGGAGTTATTGAAGCAAGATCTATTGCTCGGGGATAACATCAGAGAGCTGGATTTCTATGAATTGCATCTATGGGAAATCTCACTGGGTAAAGTTCGGAGTAGGTCGACAGAGAGCTCGAGGAACTCTTGAATACATCCACTCAGATCTATGGGGACCTTCAAGGGTCAGTTCGAATGGAGGAGCGAAGTAATTCATGAGCCTCATTGATGATCACTCAAGGAAGGTGTGGGTCTACATCTTGAAGAATAAGAGTGATGCTTTATAGACCTTCAAGAAGTGGAAAGTTCTAATCGAAAATCTGACTGGAAAGAAGGTGAAGAGGCTGTGAACTGACAATGGCCTTGATTATTGCTCGAAAGAGTTCAAGAGGTACTATTCGAAGCACGGTATTGCGAGGCACAAGACAGTGGCTGGAACACCTCAGCAGAATGGATTGGCAGAGAGGTACAATTGGGCGTTTCTAGAGAGAACGAGGTGCATGTTGTTCAGTGCGAAGTTACCCAAGTCGTTCTGGGCAGAAGCAGTGACTACTGCAGCTTATTTGATAAGTCGGTGCCCCTCGACTGCATTAGGTTACAAAACATCGAAAGAAATATGGTCTGGTAATCCTCCGAATTTCAGCAACCTTAGAGCTTCTAGTTGCGTGGCTTATGCGAACATCAAAGAAGATAAGCTTGGGAGGAGGGCATTGAAATGCATATTTATTGGGTACCCCGAAGGAGTGAAAGCGTACAAGTTATGGTGTCTCGAGCCAGATATAAGAAAGTGCATCATTAGTAGGGATGTGGTGTTCAAGGAGGAGCTGGTAGGAGATCTGGATAAAGGGGCCGAGGAACGGGAAAATATTCTTGAGAAGCAAAGTGGTGCTTCGGAGGAACAGTCTGACAATGTTGAAGGAAATAGATCAGTTGCTGAGATTGAGGTGGAGCCGACCAGTGGGTCGAAGAGTGCACCTCAGGTGGATGGCGAGCTCGAGGTGGTTCGAGGGTCAAGTGCACTTCAAGATTATAATCTCACGAGAGATAGGGAACGAAGGTAGATAAGACCTCCCACTCGTTTCGGATATGCTGATGTGGTAGCATATGCCTTCATTATAGCGGAAGAGGTAGAGCTGGATGAGACTGAGCCAAAGAGCTATATCGAGGCCATAAGTTGTAAGAAGAGGCTCAAGTGGCTTGATGCCATGAAGGAGGAGATGAACTCCTTGAAGAAGAATAACACCTGGGAGTTGGTGGATAAGCCGGGGGAGAAGCAATAGATAGTTAGCTGTAAGTGGATCTTTAAGAAGAAATAGGAGGTTTCTAGGGTTAGATTCAAGGCTAGACTAGTTGCTCGAGGCTTCACGCAACGGGAAGGTCTGGATTATGGCGAGGTGTTTGCCCTAGTGGTGAAACAAAGGTCTATAAGGCTGATATTGTAGATGATATGTTGATAGCGAGTCGAGGTAAGCAAGGGATAGCCGAACTGAAGGAAACTCTGAGTCAGGAGTTCGAGATGAAGGATCTCGATTGTGCTCGAAGGATCCTGGGTATGGAAATAGTTCGAGACAGAGCTCGAAGAAGACTCACATTATCTCAAGAGGGATACTTGATGAAAGTTCTTGAGTGACATGGAATGAAGGATGTAAAGCCTGTGCTCACTCCGTTAGCAGCTCATTTCAAGTTGAGTGCTACTGGAAAACTCGGTGAGGAGGAACGGGAGCTTATGAGAGGTGTTTGTTATGCGAGCATTGTTGGTTCGTTGAAGTATGCTATGGTCTGTACGAGATGGATCTTGCTTATGCTCTCAGCATGGTTAGTAGGTTCATGGCCGAACCTAGGAAAGAGCATTGGGCAGCTCTAAAGTGGGTCCTCAGGTATGTTCAAGGGACAGTTGGAAAGGGTCTAGTCTTCAAGGATGATAGTTCGAGCTTGAGGCTCCCAGTCGAAGGGTTTGTAGACTCGGATTATACAGGATGTATAGATATGAGGAAGTCATTGACGGGTTTTATGTTCACATCGTATGGAATGACAATTAGTTGGAGAGCATGTATGCAGAGGGTAGTTGCCTTATCTTCGACGGAGGCGGAGTACATTGCCTAGACCGAGACAATTAAGTAAGGTCGGTGGTTGCTCGGATTCATGAATAAACTGGGGATAATCAAGGAAAGATGAAGGTTTCCTGTGATAATCAAGGTGCTTTGCAGTTGGTGAAGGATGATGTTCATCATGAGAGAACTAAGCACATCGATGTGAAGTTCTATTTTATAAGAGATGTGGTTGCAGTCGGAGAGGTTGAGCTGCACAAGGTCAATACTCTCGATAATCCTACGGATATGATTACAAAGCCAGTTCCAAGTACTAAGTTTGAGTACTGTCTGAAACTGATCAAACTGTTGAAGTCGAACTGAAGAGGAGGTGCTAAGCCAAGGTGATATTGAGCCTAAGGTGGAGAATTGTTGGAGTAGTCTTAATATAACTCGAGGAACTTATCGAGTTGGATAGATATGGAAAAGATATGGAGTATATCTTGTTTCCTTCTTTGGACAAGATTTATCCTTATCAGTATAAGATTTGGATAGGAATAAATCTAATTGAGATAGATTTAGATTTAGATATATCTTACCATATCTAGGTTTATATTCTTTATGTGTTGAGGAATATCTCCCTATAAATACCCCTGTTCCCCACCAATTATAATTGTTCAATACTTTGTATTCTCTCCACCATGATAAAATCATCACCGTGAGGCTTGAAGAGTGGACGTAGAGCATAGCTCGAACCACTATAAATTATTGTGTTCTTTATTTTATGTTAGTTATTTGTGTCTGCAATCGCTTCAGTTCACAACAAATGCGATTACAACATAGGAATCTAAAGACAAGATTGACATTGTTGATGGAATTGGCTGCTGATTATCGGAAGTGGAGGAAGGTTAATATTGTTAGGTATTGATGTAGAAATCCTACCTTAATTTGATGTTTTGATGTGTCAAAACTACATACCAAAGTCTAGGACTTAGAGTTATTACCTCATGTAATCCTTGTATAGGATATTCAAGTTGTAATAGTGTAGGAAAAAGGAAGTCAACAAAACTGTGGAACAGATTTGAAGAAGAGAACATTCAGACACAAAATATCTTGACTAAGAAGATGAAGATGAGCAGAGCAAGGTCACGAAAACTGTGAATACAGTCTTTACACGAAAACTGTTAAGAGGAACTTGCAGTTTCAGAACAATATAGTTTTGCATCAGGGAATGCGTACATGATAAGATGCCGAACAAGTCGCAAGGGAACACCAAAGAAGTCAATGATAAAAGATCAGACAGATACTAAGCTGCGACTGGCGTACAATGTTCGACATCTGACACATAAGTACAAACTGCTCTGAAAAGCGGTACATTGTAGCAGAAAAATTCGAGAGACAAGCGACTTTTCAGAAGAGCATAGATTATGATTGGACATCATCTCCAATGTCTCTACCGACTATTTTCTGGTGTCTCACCAATAAATAGAGGAACAACAAAGACTTAAAAACCTTTGCCTCTTTGCTCACCTGATTACAAACGTTGATTTGAATCTCCAACATATTTATTGTCTCTCATCTTAAACTGAAGTAAAAGCATTAAACGCTCTCAAGAGATAAGACATTGCTGCCGTAGTTCATTTATTGAACACATTGCATTCATTTCTACGGAGTTTGAGGAGATTCACTGTGCGACATTGATTATATTGGGATTAAGTCAGTAGACTTAATCTAGTATCTTGGTGTTCTTACTTTACACGTAAGAACACATCAGCTTGGTCTTTGCAAAGGGAGAACAGGTTATCACGGGCTACTGCCGATCAGTCGACATTCTGGGAAGAACATAAGCATCCAACCTACCGAAGAAGGAAAGGGAGGTTTGTCCTCAGTCCAATTTCGAGCCGGTCCACAGAGAAGACGCATAGCCTTCGACAGACTGAAGAAGGAGTGAAGTACAACTACCTGGGCGAGTGATCCATCTTGCTGTGGACAGAGGAATCTACAGCAACTGGCTATAGATCGTGAGGATTGTATCTTCATAACTTAGTGAATTACTGGATCTGATATTCAAAGAGTGAACGTAGGACTTAAGGCTCCAAACCACTATAATATCATGTGTCGTTTATAGTTTTATTTACATTTCGCACTTTACAGTTTTCTAAGATATCTTGAAACCTTCAATACTTACTGCGTAAGTGTTGAAGCGTATAAACTGTCTACTGGTTAAACTTGTAAAACTGTTATTCTAATCTGCTGGCTAATATCAAACTGTGTTTCTAAAAACTGTTAACCACTAACTGCGATAGACACTGAATGGTCTGTGCTTAGAGTGTATTTAGTTAATTAACTACTTCCGCTGCACATTATTAATACTTTGATCTGGGACCTACAAACATCATGGCGGTTTCATGGATCAAAATTGTCATTTCTAAATAGATCGTCCACCAATTTACCTACATTCAAGAGTCTCAAAGTCTTTATGCCACAAATTGTGTGTCTGAAAGAAGTCATATCTTTAATAAACTTCATGTTGCCTTGTCCGTTGAATTATGACATTCTAAACTAGGGCATCCATCTAATAAAATGCCGAGTCACTTAAAATCTTGCATTTTTATACCTGAATCTTGTAACAAATCTTCTTGTGATGTTTGTGTCGTATCAAAGCAACACAAATTTGAATTCAGTTCAAGCAGCATTAAAAACTCATGTTTGTTTTGAGCTTATGCATGTGGATTTGTGAGGGCCTTAAGTCTGTAGATGGATTTAAGTTTTATCTTACTATGGTTGATGATTACAACAAATGTATTTAGACTTTCCTCTTAAAATTTAAGTCTCATGTTCACTCCATAATTGAAACCTTTGTCAAGTTTGTTCACACTCATTTTGCCAAATTTATTAGAACCATTAGAACTGATAATGATAGTGAATATGTCAATAGCTAATGCCAAACTATATTCAAAAGCTTATGTATCATATACCAAATATTTTTTTTCTTACACTTAACAAAATGGGGTAGTGGAAAGAAAACATTTTATTCAAGTAGCTAGAGCTCTTATAACACATTCCAAACTTCCTACAACCTTTTAGGCAGAGTTTGTTCTTGTTGCTACTTTCCTTATAAACAGAATCCCTTCACTCATTCTATCTTGGAAAACTTCTTACTCATCCTACACAAAAAGAATGCTAATTATTCTATGATAAAGGTTTTTGGTTGCCTTGCCTCTGTTATAAACAAGCTTTCTCATCATTATAAGCTTGATAGTAAATCTATGTCTGGAACTTTTTATGGATATCCTGCTACTCAAAAGGGTTATAAATTGTGCATACTTCCTTACACAAGGTGATTATACCCAGAGATGTCATATTTAATGAAAGTGTCTATCTTTGTATACTTGAATCTTATACTAGGAGCAGTATTCTTCCAATTTGTTGTCCTACATTTGATCATGATTCTTGTTCACATTCTCTTCCTCCTGAGTCAGTTTCTTTTCCTATGGTTCAAACTCACATATGTTCTCCTATACAACCCTCTCTCACTAATCCACCTCATCTAGTCAACAGACACATCACTAGAATAAAACATCCTCCTCTATGGCTTAAGGACTATAACACTACATGCACTAGTTTTGAACGATCCTCTTCTTATATGGTATCTGATGGGTTTTGTATACTTAAAGCATTTATTATAATGAGTATACAATGGTTTATTTCTCCTATCTGTTAACAATCGTACATGTATGAACAATAGTATCCTCTTGTCTCACCGATAGGGACGATCATACGGCGTGTTGTAGATCTCAAAAGACAGTATGATCACTTGACCTAGTGAGACATAAACCTAATCACAGTCGAGATAGCGTATGAGGATACGTCTGTCCGGATGGTTGCGGCATTGTCGGAATAAGTAGTCTGTCTTGGTTACTTGACATGCTGGTACGCAGAGGTGGCGTATTGATGGACTGCAGTGAGATGCATTCGACTGTCTGACATCAGCGAATAAAAGATCTCGTTATATTGATTGAGTCCAAACCCTAACGAAGGTTCAGGGGTTTGCACGGGTTGACTGTTGCTTTGACTTCCATGGTGGAGAGCCTAAGTAACGTGCTCGTATATCCGTATCTTGGGTAACAACAGTTCGTGTAGTACTGCCTGAGAGTGGACTTAGGTATCCATATCCGAGTAATAAGATGGGGACATTCCCTGAGGAGCTCAATAACAATCATCGTGCCAAAGTCCTGCAGGCTGATTAAGTTCAGGCACGAGTGATAAGGTTTGAGTGGTACTACTCAGGAATAATAAGATATTAATTAATTATAGTTAGAGCTTGTCAGAGGCTCCGATTAATTAATAAATATCCGGTAACCTTAAATATGGGGATTCTCAATTAATGCAGCCTGTTCTCATAACGTGGTAATAAAGGGGTAGGTCAGTATTAATTCTGTGGTGAAAAAGAATTAATATTAATTAATTAATTATGTCCTGGGTTGTGGACATGGGAATTAATTAATTATACGCCCACTTTATTATTTGCATTAGGTCCCAGGACTGGCCCAATTAAATATGCTGAATTGAGCCCAAAATGGCCCATTAGGGTTTACAACCCTAGGTCTATAAATAAACAGCTCTCTCTCATAAGTTATAACACAATTGAAACATACTAAACCCTAGAGAGAGAGGAGGCGCCGATTTTGGGTAGAGTGAGGAGAATTCTGATTCTGGTCCTGCTCAGAATACAGATCTACGGAGTCCTCACGAGTAGTAGATCTGAACAGCATTGGGACACAGCCCTGAAGATCTAATCTAGAGAACAAGTTTCTCTTTTCTTCTCTCTTTGTTTTTCGATTTTAATCTAGAAATTAGATCTCTAATTTCTGTTTTCGCAGATTAAATCGGATTGCGTGGTTGATTTCAAATTGGAAATTCAAACGCAAAAGATCGGTTCAGACTCGACGGATTTACGGTAATCTCTCAATCCACAAATATGCATTAAATTCATAGGAGCATGCTAGGGTTTTGTGAATTTAGATTATGAGCAATATCCATAAATCGATCCGGTTCAGTTTGGTTTTGGTGATTCGGTTCACGGGAAAACCCTACAATTGGTATCAGAGCCAGGTTTATGATTTATGGCTCTGTTGTTCACAATTGAATTCAATATGCATGTATGGATTTATTGTTTATTGTGGATGTTTGGTTTTTGTTCTTCTTGGCAACCCGTTGATTCAGCCCGCGGTGGTTTATCCGTGTAGGGCTGAATTTTTTTTGTAAAATCACGAGAAAATCCGTGATTAGATTAGATTTGAAAATAGTAATAGATTTTCTGTATTTTTTCAAATTTTGTATTAGACGGGTCGAGGACGAAGAACGAAGACGGAGCTGACGAAGGGCGGTGCACGGCGGCGGCAGGAGGCCGCGCGCGCGTGCACGGTGGACGGCGGCGACAGGCGCGCGGCGCACGCACGGCGCGCGCGGTCAGCAGGCACGGCGCGCTGCCTGCGCACGCGAGGCTGGACGGGGCGTGCGGCGCTGGATCCGGCGGCGGCGGGCGGCGGTCGGCGGTGGCTGCGGCTGCCGTCGGCTGCTGCTGTCCCGTCGCGGTGGCTTGTGGTTTTGGTGGTTTGTGCAATCCTGTGTAAACCCTAGGGTTTGCATTAGGGTTAGGGCAAATCATCAGATCACAAAGGCCTAAATCCCAAAAGATTTGGTGAATCAAGATTTGGAGGCCCTTGAAGATTTGGAAGATTTGAAAAGATTTGGATTTATCCAAATTAAATTAAAATTTCAAATTGTAATAGATAGATATTATTTTCTATTTTGGGGCCACGAGGAATTTTTGTTTGCCTTAATTGTCCTCGTATGATATGTGATTTATTTATGTGCGCAATTTAAGCATGTGTAGATAATAGGAAAAGCCTGTTTTACTGCTTTTATTATTTACAGCTTTCCATGCATGCTTATTTGATTAATTTCTTGTTGTATTATATTTTGGGAATTTTTGGGCTTGTATTATTACATGAAAAAATTTGGAAAATATAATGACAAAGAAATTATGTGTGTGCATAAAGAAACCTTTTAAAAGAAAATTACTAAGCAAATTTTTTAATTAAAATCAATAGACCTCCACAAAGCAGTCCTAGGCTGTAAGTGTATCTCTCGTTCTAGTAAATGTCTACGAGTGTAGCTTGCTAGTTCCTAGAGGTGCATGGGTATGGTTGTTGGGATTTCTAGACTAACAATTTAAATCATGTGAATAGTGGGAGGGTTTTGCGTAAACATCTACGAGTATAGCTTGCGTAGATCTCTTTCACAAGTATTCTAGGATTGATTTAAATTAAAGATAACAAAAGCTTTAAGGGCTGTGCGGTATGGTTACGTGCCATGCTAAACTGTCTCTTTTGGCCAGAGTTAAATTTGTGGTTAATTGCTTAGAAGCATCTTAGAATATAATGCAAGAATTGCATCCCTGTTCTTGAGAGATGGCTTGGTCTAAGGTTTTCACTAATTATTAATTTCTAGTGTTAAAAGCATCCTGACATGGTAGTGAAATTAAATGGATTGGGGCTTAAAACCCGCAGTTCTGGTTGAGGGTGACATCGTAAACGTCTACGAGTGTAGCTTGCGGTGGGAACTCTTGGGCAATTAGTGGAAAACATTTGTATTTGATTTATTAAAAGGTTTTCAATGTATTTGTTTTCAAAGTTTAACATGTATGTTTCTTATTTAAGATTCTTTATTGTTTCAGATATGTCTATGTCTACTGTCGATCATTTACTTGCTCTCAATCCTCTTACTGGTCCAAACTTTCATGAGTGGAGATATTGCATTGAGTATATTCTCCTGACTAAGCAACACATGTTTGTTCTTACTATGATGCCGCTTGCCCCACGTTACCATAAAGTGTCTAGACATGAGAAGGAGTTCTATGACAGTTGGGTGGCATCTGAGGATTTTACTTACAAGTTAATCTCAGGTAACCTGTCTAGAGAACTTAAGCTCAAGTACATGGGCTATTGTAGCTCTGTTACTATCTGGATGGACTTAGTGGCTACGTATGGCGAAGTGGAACGAACTATCAACTATGATCTCGTTAGAGACCTTGTCTATAAGAGAATGGTTGATGGCAGTTCGGTGACACTGCATGTGATGATCATGGATAACACCATGAAACGATTCACACATGGAGGTGGATGTATCAGTGATCGGGCTAAGATCGATATAATCCTGAATTCCTTACCGATTTCATTCTATGACTTCAAGAGGGATGTAGCTAAGAGAAGTGAGTACTCTTTCAAGGAGTTGCTTACTGATCTCATAGTGGGACAGTCCTTTGTACCTTCATGGGAGTCTGAGTTATCAGATCTTGAGCATAGTTTGAGCACATTGAAAGATGTGGTTCATACTGTGTGCAAGAACATGATTGATCGCAGATCACGTGAGAGGAGGTCGAATGAAATGAAGAGGGTTGGTGTCACTTCAAGTAAGAGCGCATGCAGAAGCAAGGGACAAGGTACGTCATTTGCATTTGTAACGGAAACATATTTAGCATCGGTTTCTACTCATTCGTGGGTAGTGGATACTGGAGCTACTGATCATGTTTGTTACATTTTGCAGGGGTTCACACCAAGAAGGGTGCTGAAGAATGACGAAGTTACCATCTCAATGGGGAACGCAACACAAGTGAGTGCAGCTGCCATTGGAGATTTCACCTTGTACTTTGATGATTCTGTTTTAACTTTGAGAGATGTTTTGTACGTGCCGGATTTTCGGCGAAACCTTATTTCAGTTTCCAAACTTTATGTTAATGGATATTCAGTTATTTTTGATAGTGGTGTTTCTATCATTGGTAATAACGGTGTTATCTGTCGTGGAATGCTGAATAATTCTCTCTATGTTGTTAACTGTAATCATAAGTCTTCCGCAAGTATTGCATGTAATTCATCCGTAATTGATAATCCTAGAAAGAGAAAACTAACATCTTCTGATGAGGATCTTACATATCTCTGGCACTTGAGACTGGGTCACATCAGCTTGAAGCGGATTCAGAGACTTGCAGATGACGGTACATTGGACTTGGTCCGGGCTGTACCTTATCAAGTCTGCGAATCCTGCATCGAGGGCAAGATGTCAACTAGGCCTTTTAAGGCTAGTCAGTCTCGAGCAGAGAAAGTGTTGGAATTGATCCATTCTGACTTATGTGGACCGATGTCCACACAGGCTCGTGGAGGGTACGAGTACTTCGTCACTTTCATTGACAATTACTCAAGGTACGAATATGTTTACCTGCTTCGCTACAAGTCTGAATGCTTTGAGAAATTCAAAGAGTTCAAGGCTGAAGTAGAAAAGAAGGTCGGCAAAACTATCAAGTCATTGCGATCTGACCGTGGTGGCGAATACCTCGGTAACGAATTTCTGCAATATTTGTCAGAAAATGGGATTACATCCCAGTGGACTGCACCGGGTACTCCCCAGCAAAATAGTGTAGCTGAAAGAAGAAATAGGACTCTTCTAGAAATGGTAAGATCAATGATGAGTTATGCAAACTTACCAATTTTGTTTTGGGGCTACGCATTGGAAACATCAGCTTACGTGCTTAATGTGGTGCCTTCTAAATCAGTTCCTAAGACGCCTTCTGAGCTCTTCCTTGGTCGCAAACCTAGTTTGTGCAAGTTTAGAGTATGGGGTTGTCCGGCACACGTACTGTCGAAGGAACCTGATAAGTTAGAAAGCAGGTCAAAAGTAATGTTGTTCATAGGGTATCCCAGTCAAACAAAAGGTGGTTACTTTTACTGTCCTGAGAGTCAAAGAATCGTTGTTAGCACCAACCCTAGATTCTTGGAGGACGAGTATGTGAGTAATCACAAGTCAAGGAGTAATATCGTTCTTCAAGAAATTGAGAAAGAGAATGCAATTCCAAGGGAAGGGGAACGTTTAGATGTGGGTGCACCTGTGAGAGGCACAGCACCACAAACACGTTCTTCAGTGCAAGGTGCAAGACCACAAGTCACTGCACCTACTACTGACACGACACCGATGCCTCGTCGTAGTGGGAGAGTTATTTTCCAGCCGAAAAGATACATGTTCGTGGGTGAGTCTTCGGACTTGAGCCCGGAAGACGGACATGAGGACTCTGACCCACTGACTTACAAAGAGGCAGTGTAGGACAATGATGTTGCCAAATGGCGTGTCGCCATGGATTCTGAAATTGAATCCATAACTGCTATGGATGTATACCAGATAACTGATTTGCCGGATGGCTTTAGGGCCATAGGGTGCAAATGGATATACAAAAGAAAGAAAGGGGCGGATGAAAAGATCACGGCTTTTAAAGCCAGGCTGGTGGCAAAGGGTTATAGTCAGAAAGAGGGCATTGACTATGACAAAACCTTTTCACCCGTAGCCATGCTCAAATCAATCCGGATACTCCTTGCCATAGCTGCGCATATGGACCTCGAGATCCGGCAGATGGATGTCAAAACCACTTTTCTAAACGGTTACCTTGAAGAAGGTAGAGACATCTATATGCAGCAACCCGAGGGTTACATAAGCAAGGGCGAGGAACATCTTGTCTGGAAGCTTAGGAAGTCCTTGTATGGACTTAAGCAAGCTTCAAGGTCGTGGAACTTACGTTTCAAAGATGTGATTAAACCCTATGGATTTGCACAGTTGGAAAACGAAAGTTGTGTTTACTGACTTTGTGTCAGTGGGAGCGTGGTCTTCCTTACACTATACGTTGATGACATACTCCTATTCTGAAACAACGAGGGAGTAATGTTCGAAATCAAGGTTTGGTTATCCGAACAGTTCCAAATGAAGGATTTGGGTGAAGCTGGCTACATTCTTGGGATTAAGGTCTTACGAGATCGTAAGAGAAGAATGTTGAGCTTATCCCAGGCATCCTATGTGGATACTGTGATAGCCCGGTTCAACATGCAACTCGCCAAGAAAGGCAGACATGGCGTTCATCTTTCTAGTGGGCAGTGTCTTCAGACACTGCGGGAGAAAGACGAGATGAGTCTTGTACCATACGCTTCGGCGGTGGGTAGTCTCATGTATGCGATGCTGTGTACCAGGCCAAATATCTGTTATGCCGTTGGCATGGTAGCAAGATATCAGTCTAACCCTGGACAGGCGCACTGGACTGTTGTAAAGCATATCCTCAAGTTTTTGAAGAGAACTAGGAATTTCTGCCTAGTTTATCAAAGTGAGGATTTGTGCCCTATGGGTTATACGAACTCGGATTTTCAAGGGGACCAGAATGAGAAGAAATCGACCCCAGGATATGTGTTTAGCTTGGGAGGTGGAGCTATATCTTGGAGGAGCTCAAAGCAGAAATGCATTGCTGACTCCACCATGGAGGCGGAAAATGTTGCCGCCTCCGACGTCTCAAAAGAGAGGGTATGGCTCCGGAACTACCTTTTAGAGTTGGGCATGATCCCGAGTTTGCCGAGGAGCATCACAATTTATTGTGATAACTCTGGTGCAGTGGCTAACTCAAAGGAACCGCGATCTCACAGGGCAAACAAACACATAGAGAGAAAGTACCATATCATACGAGAAATTGTATCGAGGGGCGATGTGCTGATTAAGAAGATTGACACTGCTGACAATCTTGCTGATCCATTTACAAAGAGCTTGCCATAGAAACTTTACGAAAGACATATTCGTGAGCTGGGTCTGAGGTGGATGCCGACCACTGATAGTGGTTAAAGAGACAGCAGACTAGATAGACAGACTGTATACTCTGTAATAGCTTAGTTATGCTTTGAGTATAAGTGGGAGATTGATGGGTTTTGTATACTGAAAACATTTATTATAATGAGTATACAACGGTTTATTTCTCCTATCTGTTAACAATCGTACATGTATGAACAATAGTATCCTCTTGTCTCACCGATAGGGACGATCATACGGCGTGTTGTAGATCGCAGAAGACAGTATGATCACTTGACCTAGTGAGACATAAACCTGATCACAGCCGAGACAACGTATGAAGATACGTCTGTCCGGATGGCTGCGGCATTGTCGGAATAAGTAGTCTGTCTTGGTTACTTGACATGCTGGTACGCAGAGGTGGCGTATTGATGGACCGCAGTGAGATGTATTCGACTGTCTGACATCAGCGAATAAAAGATCTTGTTATATTGATTGAGTCCAAACCCTAACGAAGGTTCAGGGGTTTGCACGGGTTGACTATTTCTTTGACTTACCATGGTGGAGAGCCTAAGTAACGTGCTCGTATATTCGCATCTTGGGTAACAGCAGTTCGTGTAGTACCGCCTGAGACTGGACTTAGGTATCCATATCCGAGTAATAAGATGGGGACATTCCCTGAGGAGCTCAATAACATTCATCGTGCCAAAGTCCTGCAGGCTGATTAAGTTCAGGCACGAGTGATAAGGTTTGAGTGGTACTACTCAGGAATAATAAGATATTAATTAATTATTATTAGAACTTGTCAGAGGCTCCGATTATTTAATGAATGTCTGGTAACCTTAAATATGGGGATTCTCAATTAATGCAGCCCGTTCTCATAACGTGGTAATAAAGGGGTAGGTCAGTATTAATTCTGTGGTGAAAAAGAATTAATATTAATTAATTAATTATGTCCTGGGTTGTGGACATGGGAATTAATTAATTATACGCCCACTTTATTATTTGCATTAGGTCCCAGGACTGGCCCAATTAAATATGCTGAATTGAGCCCAAAATGGCCCATTAGGGTTTAGAACCCTAGGTTTATAAATAGACAGCTCTCTCTCATAAGTTGTAACACAGTTGAAACATACTAAACCCTAGAGAGAGAGGAGGCGCCAATTTTGGGTAAAGGAGGAGAATTTCGATTCTGGTCCTGTTCAGAATACAGATCTACAGAGTCCTCACCAGTAGTAGATCTGAACAGCATTGGGACATAGCCTTGAAGATCTAATCTGGAGAACAGATTTCTCTTTTCTTCTCTCTTTGTTTTTCGATTTTAATCTAGAAATTAGATCTCTAATTTCTGTTTCCGCAGATTAAATCGGATTGTGTGGTTGATTTCAAATTGGAAATTCAAACGCAAAAGATCGGTTCAGACTCGACGGATTTACGGTAATCTCTCAATCCACAAATATGCATTAAATTCATTGGAGCATGCTAGGGTTTTGTGAATTTAGATTATGAGCAATATCCATAAATCGATCCGGTTCAGTTTGGTTTTGGTGATTTGGTTCACGGGAAAACCCTACAGTATCCACTACTTATAATGATCTCGTTGCTCCTTTATCTACTTCTCAAGATCCCCGTACCTATAATCGGGCAAGAACTAACACTAAATTGTTGGAAGCTATGCAAGAGGAGTTGGAAAGAACAAAACTTGGAAAATTACTTCCTTTTCAGTTGGAAAGAAAGTTGTAGGTTGCAAATAAGTTTATAAGATTAAGTACAATGCAAATGGTATTATCGAAAGCTATAAGAGAAGGCTAGTGGCTAAGGGCTTCACACAAATAGAAGGGGATGACTACACTGAGGTTTTTTCTCTTGTGGCAAAAATAGTTAGTGTAAGGCAGTTTATGGCTATATCTTCGAAAAACAACTGGTGTTTGCATTTAATTGATATAAATAATGATTTCTTATATGATCACTTATTTGATGATATCTACACGTTTCACCCTCCAAGTTACACTATGATCAAAGAAGGTGAAGCATGCAAACTAAGAAAATCTCTATACGGCTTGAAACAAGCCTAAGGCAGTGGAATTTAGACCTTACTAAGAAGCTAACTGCTTATAGATTTGAGCAATCAGTTCATGATCACTGTTTTTATAGGTACATCACACCTACTCTTTCTGTATTCCAACTTGTGTATGTGGATGATGTGCTCATTATTGGATCCATTTTAGTAGATGTGGAACAAGTTAAGCATTATTTGCATGATGCTTTTACTATTAAGGAAATCATAAGGTAAAATTATCAACTAAGCCAATACAATTCAATGTTTCTACTATTATTCGTGATGGAGTTATCTTCACCATTGACCTGGTCTCAATAGTCTAACAACTACCTGTAGGATTCGAGTCTACACCTAACTACATGAGTTGTTATTTAATTCGCAGGACCGTTCTTAGGATATCAAAAACAAATTCAATTAAATAAACCATGCCACCCTATTCATGCTTCTACAATAATTAATTGCATAGGGTGGATTTAAGAAAGTACCTGATCTTCAATCGTTTGATCTAGAGATCTAGATCGGATGATGAAAGATGAAGTTAGATCTGAAGCGGAATGGAACCCTTCTTTGATTGTGTTCCTACAGGTCTGATCTTCTGATCTGTTCCCTTGCTCCTTGGAAATATTGTGAGGATTATCTACCAAGTTGAATCAAGAAGCCGGAGGATTTGATCAGAAAAATCCTCCTCCTGATCGCCGATCTCTCTCTCAACCTTACTCAATATTCTGATTTGAATATCAAAAGTATACTGTGGTGGTTACATTTGATCTAAGAGAGAAATCCTTTATATAGTGTTAGGGTTTTTAGAAACCCTAACCCTAATTGGGCTTGAGCAGTTTGTGGGCCAGACCAGGGATCAAATGCAAATAATAAAGTGGGCCCTCTTTATTAATTAATTCTTCCTTGTTCAACCCAGGACATAATTAATTAATAAAACATTGTTTTAACCTTCACCACGGTAACAATGCTAACTCGCCCCTTTATTACCACGTTATTAGGAGCGGGTTGCATTAAACTAACATGATCCACATATTTAAGGTTTTAGACATTCATTAATTAATTTGGTTTATGACTATCAACCACAATTAATTAATTTCTTATTTCCTGATTAATACCACTCTCTCCTTTTCTCTTATGCTTGAACACATCATTCAACCTGCAGGCTTAGCATAAAGAACCTTGTGAGTTCATCAGGGAATGTCACCATCCTGAAACGGATATGCTTACCTATACATCCAGCCTAAGCAGACCCCACACAAATTGCCAACACCCAAAGTGCAAGTATAAGAGTACATGTAAGACTCGCCACCATAGCAGATCAAAGTGTGGTCAATCCGTGTGTGCCCCTTATCCTTCAGTAAGGTTTAAGATCATAGGAAGTATGTTAGGGATCTGGCTCATTCATATGTCAATGAGAATGGCACATCCCACTGTTGATCTCATCAATACATAAACATGTACCGACACATCAAGTAGCTAGGATAAGCCCACTTATGAACCGATGTGCCGCAGCTTGAACCAACAGCCTATCCAGGGATTGTTTCAGCTGTGATACCGTTTATATCTCGCTAGGTCAAACGAACCATATGATCCTCTGTGATCTCCTACACACCATATGGTCATCCCTATCTACGAGATAAGAGGATATTATAGTTCGTCGTATGTTCACATTTATCAGATAGCGAGAATTGTTGATGCAACACATAAATGAAGGTCAGTATACAAACACTTAATCATTTATGCTTTCTGTATACAATCCCAACAATCTCTCACTTATACTCAAAGCATAATACCATTACTTTTACAGAGTATTAAGTGTGTCTATTCAATCTAGCTATTACACAATGGGACATAAGATGTCCAGCCTCAGATCTTCAGTCCAAGATCACGAACGTGTTCCTCATAGATCTTCTGAGGCAAGCCCTTTGTAAATGGATAAGCTAGATTCTCTTTCGTATTTATCTTTTGGATTTACACATCACCTCTTGCTACGATTTCTCGTATGATATGCTACTTCCTTTCTATGTATTTTGAAGCCTTGTGAGACCTGGGTTCCTTCGAGTTTGCCACTGCACCAGCATTGTCACAATATATTGTGATTGCTTTAGGCAAACTCGGAACAATATCCAGCTCTAGGAGGAAGTTCCGAAACCATACAGCTTCCTTTGAAGCTTCTGAAGCTGCTACATATTCAGCTTCCATGGTAGAGTCCGCGATACATTTCTGTTTTGCACTCCTCCAAGATATAGCTCCTCCTCCCAAGGTAAACACATATCCTGAGGTCGATCTCTTCTCATCTTGATCCGCTTGGAAATCCAAATCTGTGTACCCTATAGGACACAAGTTCTCACACTGATATACAAGACATAAGTCTCGTGTTCTTCTCAGATACTTGAGAATGTGTTTAACCGCATTCCAATGCGCCTGACCGGGATTAGATTGATATCTTCCCGCCATGCCAACAACATAGCAAATATCTGGCCCAGTACAAAGCATTGCATACATGAGACTTCCCACTGCAGAAGCATATGGTACTAAAGACATCTCATTCTTCTATTTCTCTGTCACAGGACACTGTGACTTTGAAAGACGTATTCCATGACAGTAAGGCAGCAAGCCTCTCTTGGAATTTTGCATGCTAAAACGAGCCAACACAGTATCAATGTAAGAGCCCTGAGATAAGCTTAACATCCTTTTCCTACGATTCCGCAGGACTTTGATCCCAAGGATGTAACCAGAATTTCCCAGATCTTTCATTTGAAACTGCTCGGATAACCAACCTTTTATGCCTGACAACACTTCCACATCGTTTCCGAATAGGAGAATGTCATCTACATAAAGTGCAAGAAAAACCACGCTTCCACTAACACATAAACGGTACACACAACTCTCATTTTTGCACTGTGAAAATCCATAGGATTTGATCACATCGTCAAAACGTTTGTTCCATGACCTTGAAGCTTGTTTAAGTCCATATATTGACTTCTTAAGCTTTCAGACAAGATGCTCTTGATATTTCTGCACATACCCTTTTGGCTGTTGCATGTAGATGTCACGACCTTCTTCAAGGTACCCGTTCAAGAACGCGGTTTTAACATCCATCTGCTAGATCTCAAGATAAATATGTGCTGCTATGGACAAAAGTATTCGAATGGACTTTAACATTGCAACAGGTGAGAAGGTTTCATCATAGTCGATTACTTCCTTCTGACTATAACCTTTCGCCACCAACCTGGCCTTAAATGGCGTTATGTTACCATTCGAATCCTTCTTTCTCTTGTATACCCACTTACTGCCTATGACTCGAAAACCATATGGAAGTAAAGATTTCTGGTACACATCCATAGCCGTGATCGATTCAATTTTAGAATTCATGGCTTGACGCCATTGATCGGCATCCTTGTCACTCATAGCTTCATCGTATGTTCATGGGTCGGTATCATTTAGTCCTTCTTCAGGGATTAAGTCAGAAGACTCTCCCACGAACATATACCGCTCAGGCTGCCGAGGCAACCTCCCACTACGACGAAGCCCCTTTAATGTGTCTGTGTTAGGTGCATTCAATTGTGATTCACCATCTTGCACAGGCGGCCGTGCAGCTGGTTCCATACCTATTCCAGGTATGCTCAGACTGCCACGGGGTTCTCTTGATGGATTTGAATTGTTCTCTTCAATTTCTTGAAGTACAATCTCGCTCTTGGTCTTGTGGTTTCTTATAAACTCATCTTCTAGAAATCTTGCGTTGGTACTCACAACGACTTTCTGATCTTCTGGATCATAAAAGAAATCACCCTTCGTTTGCCTGGGATAGCCCATATACAACATCAACTTAGACCTTCCCTCTAATTTGTCAGCTTCCTTATTCAGCACGTATGCTGGACAACCCCAAACCTTGATTCTGGACAAATT
>JAPKLW010000796.1:80073-97593 GCA_026898455.1 Plectranthus barbatus | reverse complement strand
AAGGAAATTGGTAAGCTGGCATAGCTCATCATTGATCTAACCATTTCCAACAGAGTTCTGTTCCTTCTCTCTGCTACACCATTTTGCTGAGGGGTGTCTGGTGCAGTCCACTGGGAAGTAATCCCTTGATCTGCCAGATACTGAAGAAACTCATTGTTGAGATACTCCCCACCACGATCAGATCGCAGTGTCTTTATGGTCTTGTTCAACTTCTTCTCTACCTCAGCCTTGAATTCCTTGAATTTCTCAAGGCATTCGAACTTGTAGTGAAGTAGATAAACAAATCCATATCTAGAGTAGTCATCTATAAAGGTGACAAAGTATCTGTGCCCACCACGGGCTTGTGTTGACTTAGGTCCACACAGATCAGAGTGGATGAGGTCCAACAAGTCATTTGCTCGAGACTCACTTGCCTTAAAGGGCCTGGTCGTCATCTTCCCCTCTATACAAGATTCACAAACTCTATGTGGAACTACTTGGATTGGATCCATAATTCCACAATCAACGAGTTTCTTGATTCTTTTAAGATTGACATGACCGAGTCTCAAGTGCCAAAGATATGTTATATCCTCACTTGAAGAAAACTTTCGTTTCCGTTGGTTAGAAAAATTGTATTCCTCTGTCACTATTGGATTGTTTGGACATGTAATAACATAAAGAGAATCTTTCAGTAACCCATGACAGAAAACAATGTTATTTCTCATGATAGAAACATTTCTATCAAAAACAACAGAAAATCCATCATCAAACAATTTGGAAACTGAAATCAAGTTTCGCCGAAAAACTGGCACTAACAAAACATCTCTTAAAATTAAAACACTATTCCCAAAACATAAAGTAACATCTCCAATTGCTGCAGCAGAGACCTTAGCAGCATTACCCATGGAGATGGTAACCTCGCCATCTTCAAACTCTCTAGTCAGTTTGAACCCCTGCATAGAGTAACAAACATAATCAGTAGCTCGAGTATCCACTATCCACGAATGGATAGAAACTGATGCTAAACATGTTTCAATAACTAGTGCAGAAGATGACGTACCTTGTCCCTTGGTGACAAACACCGGACAATTTACTTTACAGTGACCTTTCCTTTTGCATGCTGAACAAACCTTTCTTTTGTAAACTTTGCCTCCAAATCTTTCTACAGAAACATCACTAGTCGAATTCTTCATGCTCACATCCTCTACACTCGGAAGTGGAAAGTGATAGTCAAGCACAACAGCAGACAATGAGTCATTGATCGTTTGAGCAGCCTCCAAGAAACTGATCAATTGATCCAGAGTGAACACCTTGTCTTCGACTATGGAAGTGAAGTCATAGAAAGATTCTGGAAGGGAGTCGTATATGACATCAGTGAATAACTGATCATTCATATTTTTACCATGTAAGATATAGAATCTTCTGAGGTGATCCATGTGCAGTACATGCTCCCTAACATTACCACCTTGTGCCATCTTACAGTTCACAATTCTCATTATAAACTTGGCACTGGCAGTCTGTCCAAGCCTACCATAAGTCATAATCAGATCTCTCCAAATCTCAACAGCGTCAGTACAATACTGATACTTGAGTTGGAGCTCCTCAATCATGGATGACCTGAGCATTGATAATAACTTATCGTTGTTCGTCATCCATTTTTCAAAAGAGCTCCTAGAGGAATCTAAGGACTCAATGAAAGGTACAGCTGGACGAGGCACAAGTAACACAAATACAGTTTATGTAGCAAACATGCATCGCTCCATGAGCCATTTCCATTCCAGGAAATTAGAACCCTTAAAGGGATTTTGTGCCAAAATACGAATAATGATAGACATATCTGAAAATGAGTAAATAAATAAATTAAGAACATACAACAGAACAATTGAAACAAATATGCATAGTAACCTTTAGGCCCATCAAAACTTATTTAATTCAAAGCCCATCAGATTTACGATTTGAATTTATGGAGTAGCCCTTTTGTTTTCATCTTATTGCAGCTCGAAAGGAGAATCAAGTAAAAAGAAACCCTAGCTTCTTTTTTTTTCTCTGTAACAAAAGGGGACACGTTTACCCTACCAAGGACAATTTGTTACAACCAATCTCTCCACAATTATTTTATGTTATTTTGTTTTGTTTTGTTTTTCTTATCCAAAAATATTTCCACTCTAAATAGAGGTTTCGGACCATCAATTCATTCAGCTGTGCCGGGTTGAAGGTGTGGTGGATTCGCGAAAATGCTATCATTGCTGAGAGAGATCGAGTTGTTCTTCAGAGGAACGACAGCCGTGGTCGAGGATGAAGCAGATGAACGCCACTGGAGAGAAGCTACGGCGGTCGTGATGCTATTGTTGAAAGGTTAATATGTATCCAAAAGTGACCTTCAAGCTACTTGGAAGATACATGAATGCTGATGCATGAAGCTGCTGGAGATTCATGAATTATGAAGATACATGAACTAGTTAAATACATGAATTGTATTTAATATGGTCAAAGTGTCTCTTTATCTATCCCTATGTAAATCCTATAAATAGGATCCATATTCTACCATTTGTAATTAATCATATCAATCAAGTGAAACAAAATTCAATCAATTCACAAATTATCAAAGCATTTTCGTTCCTCCAAATCACTTCAATACAGAATACCCAACATATTTTTGGTATCAAAGCCACCCTTGCCTTCAAATATTATCCCCTCTGTTCAGATGACATGCTCCAGCATCGAACAAGCATTCACATATTCCCAGAAAGGTGTCCCCATTTTTGGTGGACAAGATTATGAGCACTGGAGTGTTCTAATGCAAACACTCTTCATATCTCATGATCTATGGGATATTGTTGAAGAGGGATTTACAGCAAAAAGTCAAGAAGATCTAAATGATCTATCAAATGAAGAGAAGAAGGAGTATAAAGTGAACAAGACCAAAGATGCAAGAGCCTTGTCCTTTATGCACCAAGGGGTGAGTCGATCTATTCTTCCGCGCATTACTACAGCCAAAACATCAAAAGATGCTTGGCAAGTATTGAAGAATCAATTTGGAGGACATGAGAAAGTCATCACAATCAAGCTACAAAACTTGTGGCGAGATTTTGATACTTTGATGATGAAAGAAAATGAAAATGTGCAAAATTTTCTTTCCAATGTATCTCTTATAGCAAATCAAATCAGATGTTTTGGAGAATCTCTAGAAGAAAAGAAGTTGATCGAGAAGGTACTTAGATGCCTTCCAATGAAGTTTGAGCACGTGGTCGCCGCAATCGAAGAATCTAAGGATTTATCCAAATTGTCCTTGGATGAATTAATGGGATCTCTTGAAGCACATGAAAAGAGGATGAGCAGATTCTCAAAAGTAAATTTGAAACAAGCCTTTCAAGGAAAGGTCCAAATATCACAACAAGATCGCAACAATGCTGCTGCAACAAAGAATGCTACAACAAAGCAGAAGTATTCGTCATTCAGATCCACTCAAAAAGGGGTCGTGGTGGAAGCAACAGTGCTCCTAGATCTGAAGAATGCTGCCGCATATGCAAAAAAAAACAATCACAGCACAAGTGATTGTCGATTCAAGTGCAAGAGATGTAGAAATGCCACTCATTCCCAAAGAGATTGCTGGTATCAACAAGAAGGTGAAAAGAAAGAAGCAAACTTCACCAATCAAGAAGAAACAGAGAAAGAGCAAGTATTTTACTCTTGCTTGAATTCTCAGCAAGATGCTGAAAATATATGATTTGTTGACAGTGGCTGCAGCAACCATATGACGGGAAATAAAAGCATGTTTGTAGATCTTGATGAGTCTTATTCATCTGAAGTAAGACTTGGAGATGGTAAAGGGCACAAGATCACTGGAAGAGGAGCAGTTGCGGTCAAAACAAAGGAAGGAAAAACCAATATCATCAAGGATGTTTTCTTCGTGCCGAAGCTCACTCAAAATTTATTGAGTGTAGGACAATTGCTGCAGAAATCTTACAAGGTGGAATTTAATAATGGTAATTGCATCATTATTGACAAGAAGAAGAATCTCATCACGGCAAAGATCAAGATGACTCCAAACAAGATCTTTCCATTAAGCCTTCCAACAACCAAGGAGTGTGTACTTCAAAGCACAATCGATGCTGATTACAAGCTATGGAATTTGAGGTACGGACATCTCAATTACAATGGGCTGAATTTGTTAAAAAAGCAAAATATGGTTTTTGGTCTTCCTCACATTGATGAACAACATAGTCCATGTGAAGGGTGCATTTTTGGAAAAATGCATCGGTTGCCATTCCCAAAGATCTCATATAGAGCAAAGGCTCCACTTGAATTGGTGCACGCTGATATTTGCAGGCCTATGCAAACTCCATCTCTCAACAATAATAGGTATTTTCTCCTATATGTTGATAACTACACGAGGATGATGTGGGCATACATCATAAAGCAGAAATCTGATGCTGTAGCAAGGCTTCAACAATTCAGAAAGTTGGTGGAGAATCAAAGTGGAAGGAAAATAGAAATTCTTCGGACCGATCGAGGGGGAGAATTTATTGGAAACACATTCATGGAGTACTGCAAAGAAAATGGAATCCAAAGGCAACTCACAGTCCGGTACAACCCACAACAAAACGGAGTCGCCGAGCGCAAGAATCGAACCATAGTTGAAATGGCTCGAAGCATGATGACCGGTAAAGGACTTCCAAAATCCTTTTGGACTGAAGCAGTTCTCACAATAATTTATATCTTGAATCGCTCTCCAACAAAGGCGGTCCCCAACAAAACTCCATATGAAGCATGGTACCAAAAGAAACCTCAGGTACAACACTTCAAAGTTTTTGGTTCAATAGCATATTCTCATATTCCATCTCAAAAAAGAGAGAAATTTGATCACAAAGGAGAAAAGTTGATCTTCATTGGATATAGTGACGAATCTAAAGGATATCGTTTGCTAAATCCAAAAAATAATAATTTGGTTATTTCTCGAGATGTTATTTTTGATGAGAAGGAATCGTGGAGTTGGGAAGAAGATGAGCCAAAGCAAAAAATGGTGGATCTATTTCCTTCATCTTCAAATGAAGAAGGTCAATCCAGTTTCAGAGATGCTTCAGCATCCTCTGCTGCTCCAGATTCACCAGCATCAGATTCTGAAAGTCACCCCAGAAAAACTCGAAGTCTGGCAGATATCTATGCTACAGCAAACATGGCGCTTTGTGTGTTTGCTACAGCAAATATGACACTTTATACTACAGAACCTGAAACTTATGCAGAAGCATCCAAAATGCACAACTGGAGAAATGCAATGGATAAAGAAATAGCCAGCATCAAGAAGAAATATACATGGGAGCTTGTTGATCTCCCCAAAGGCAAAAATGTGATTGGAGTAAAATGGGTCTACAAGACCGAGCTGAGTGAAGATGGCACAAACCAAAAGCACAAAGCTCATTTGCTCAATAAAGTGAGATTGAGTGAAAAGAAAAAGGGCTTAACTATAGCCGATGATGCTACAGCACACGCCAAAACAAAGAAGGCACACAAAGCTGAAGGCTTAAAGCCAAGATTTGGAAGAAGTGCAACATCACAAGGCAAAGAGCAACTCGCAGAAGCTTTAGCATGTGAGTCTCTTCGAAGATTTCGTGATCACTTTCGGATTGCACATTAAGAAGAGGTGTTGAAAGGTTAATATGTATCCAAAAGTGACCTTCAAGCTACTTGGAAGATACATGAATGCTGATGCATGAAGCTGCTGGAGATTCATGAATTATGAAGATACATGAACTAGTTAAATAAATGAATTGTATTTAATACGGTCAAAGTGTCTCTTTATCTATCCCTATGTAAATCCTATAAATAGGATCCATATTCTACCATTTGTAATCAATCATATCAATCAAGTGAATCAAAATTCAATCAATTCACAAATTATCAAAGCATTTTCGTTCCTCCAAATCACTTCAATACAAAATACCCAACAACTATTTCGGCGGACCAGCGAAGTGTGGCTGCGGCAGAGGAAGTAGACCAGCGGCAAAAGATGATGCTGCGGTGGCAGGAGGCTGAGGGGAAGAAGACCTGCGCCTGCGAAGCTGCGGCAGAGGAAGCAGACAAGTGAAGCGAGGTTGCGACGGCGCGGTGAAGGCAATGATGCAGTGAGGGGACCTGCGTCGGTGTTGCAGGCGGTGGAAGCAGGATGCAATGCAACAGCGGTGAAGGATTGATGAGGACGGCAGAGAGATCTCCAAGACACTATAAGCGATGGGTCATTTTTCTTTAGATTTTTTTTTATTACACAGGCATGTAGATGCTCACGAGACTTTCGTTATTGGGGTTGTGTTCCTTTCTTCTTGATGTGATTTTATGCCTGCTCTCTTGAGAGAGTAAATTGGGGTATCATCCTCCAAAAGAGAGATTCCATTAATAACTTGACATGGTTATCCATAAAACACGATGCGGGTAGATAACAAGCAATGCATTCGATGGTGGGCTAATCTTTATCATCATGACGCAGAGATTTTTCAATGAAGATGAGTTCCTTCCATTGAGAATATTTCACTATTTCATCATTAACGAAGAAAAAGTTTCAACTCCTACCAAGATCACAAGCAAACCATGACTCAAATTAGAGGAAATCTAAGCTGCCTACGTACCCTTTGAAAGTGATCAAGTCAAAACGTAGTTCACACAACAACTTGTATTTTTTTTGAGGGGGTTGCCGTACACAATTTATACTCGTGCGGGCCACGAGTGACAAGCAGTTTAAGCTCGTGCATTATGGAGCTTTCTTCTCGATTTGGGTGGATTGTCGTGCACAGTTTAAACTCATGCCGGCCACGAGTAACAAGCAGTTTAAGCTCGTGCGTCATGGAGCTTTCTTCTTGATTTGAGTCTTTTGTCTTTCTCTTGTTTTTCTTTTTCTCTCTTTTTTTGTTGTTCTTTTCTTCTTCTTTTTTTCCTTTCATTTTCATTTTTCATTTTTTTTATTGTTTTTTGCTTTTCATTTTTTTCTTTCACTTTTTTTTTCGTTTTCTTTCTTTTTTTTGTCTCCTATTTACATATTGGGTAATTCTAAATGCAACTACATTTTTACTTAACATAGCCTCTTTCACATGTAATATTACAATTCTACCCTAATAGCTTCCAATATAAATTCCAGTTCCTCGAAGAACAAAAGCCTCTTCTAGTTCCACGACAAATTCCAATTCAAAAATGCACCTGAGATCTGAAGCACTTGATTCTGATGGCATGGAAAGAAAACCCACGACATCCTACGCCACTGAAACTCCAAAAGGTTGCGAGTCCAACAGGAAGAACTCAGGAACACATGAAAAATCTGAGCAACCTATCACCGGAGTTACTTCTGTGCCTGCTCAATCAAATACCTGGAGATCTACTGAGCAGCCTGACTCTTCAAAAACAACATCAGTAATGAAGCAGGAGTTTAAAGAACAACTCAAGTCTGGAGTATATGATTCTGATAATAGCCTACCTTCAAGCTTCCGGGATCCTGATAATCAAGAAGAAGTTGAGCCCTCGACCAGGAAGTCTAGTCATTTGGGAAAATCTGAGAAGCAAATACCAGCAGATGAGGCTGCTAAGTCTGCATATTCAGGTTCTTGGGGAACTTCTGAGAAGCCTAACTCAGGAAAAGCAACTTCCAATGCAGTGCAAAAGTCTAAGAACTCCCAGAAGTCATCTGCTGCAGAAGATCTGGGAAATCTCCAACAGAAGCCAGGCGCAGATAGTGAAAATTTAGTGAAAGTGGTGGTAGAATGCTCATTAAAATTTGGGGATAGAGATATGAGTATTGATTTTATTTTTTTTATGAGCTTTTAAATTGGGAGGTATGAGGGTAGAATTGTAATATTTTTTTGAAGGGGCTATATTAAGCAAAAATGGGGATGTGTTTAGAATCACCCTTACATATTTACACATCACATCTTCATCATCATTTCTTTTTCTTCTATGGATAATAGCGTTTCAAGAACTTGCCATTTATTGGCCCAACACTAACACGATCTTCTGAGACAATGCGATAGGCACCATTTGTGTGAACCTCGTTGACGACATACGGCCCGTCCCATCTTGAGATAAACTTGTTCCCAACACGGTGTGTAGTGACAATTGGCCTTCTTACCGTAAGAACTAGATCTCCGACTTGTTCGAACTTTTTTGTTAAAACTTCTTGAAAGACGGGCTTGATAACATTCAAGCCTTTGCTGTGCTTCCAACCTCTTTTCGTCGAGAGCCTCCAATTCTTCTAGAAGCAAACGTGTATTCTCTTCTTAAGTCAAGCCTTCTTGGATGGCTATCCTTAAAGATGGGAATTGTTGCTCAAGAGGAATGATGGCTTCTACACCATACACTGGCAAGTATGGGGTTGCTTGTGTAGGCGTTCGATGAGTGGTTCTATATGCCCATAAGACCTCTCCAATTCGTTCATGCCAATCATGCTTGGATTTCACTACAACTTTTTTAGAAAACTGCATAATGTTTTGTTGAAGGCTTCTGCGAGTCCATTAGCAGGTGCATGATACATAGATGACTTTCGCTGCTTGAACTGAAACTTCTCACAAAGTTTGTCAATCAAGGCGTTCCAGAATGGCTTTTCGTTATTGGTAATGATATATCGGGGAACTCCATATCGAAAGATTATGTTGGCTTTGATGAAATCAGCCACATTCTCTTTCTTTACTTCCTTCAACGGGATTGCCTATGCCCATTTAGAGAAATAATCAGTTGCATCCAGAATGTATAAGTGCCCCCCTGACGACTTCGTCATAGGCCCTACAACATCTAAACCCCAAGCATCAAAAGGCCATGAGGCAACTGTCGGATGCAATGGCTCGGGAGGTTGATGGATGAGATTTGCATGGAACTGACAAGGTTGGCATCTTTGTGCATAGCTCATACAATCTTTGATCATTGTTGGCTAGTAATACCCCATTCTCTTGATACGAAAGTGCAATTTTGGGCCTGATTGATGAGCGCCACAGATACCAGAATGCACTTCTTCCATTACTTGAATTGCTTCTTCATCTCCCAAGCATCGTAGTAAGACTCCATCGAAAGATCTTCGGAATAGAGTATCTTTAAAGTAAATAAAACGAGCACTATGACGCCGAATAACAACCTTCTGACGCGGATCATCTGGCAGTTTTTCATGCTTCAAATAGTCAACAAAAGGTTGGCGCCAGTCTTCTTTGTCGATCTCAAATACTTCAACCATATTATTATTTTCCTCGCCTTCTTGATCTTCAAATATAGGCAGTATCACCCAACTGTTGCAGATTGGAATGTGAATCTCATTGGTTGGCATGGCTATTGTAGAGGCAAGTTTAGCCAATGCGTCAGCCTGCTTGTACTCGCTCTTTGGAATGTGTTTCAGCTTCGTACCTCCAAGATACGCATAATCCTTTGTGCATATTCGACATAAGACATCAATTCAGGTTTCTTGACTTCATATAATCCAAGCAGTTGATTAATTATCAACTTGGAATCTCCATATATCTCCATTTAAAACCTCTTAGCATCCATGCCATTTCTAACCCGAGGATCAGCGCTTGGTACTCAGCAACATTGTTAGAACAATACTCTGTTAAGGTAAATGAGTAAGGCAGAACTTCTCCATCTAGTGCTATGAATACTACTCCAGCGCCAGCTCCTTCTTTATGTGATGCTCCATCAAAATACATCTTCCAAGGTGGTGATATTTCAATTGTGAGGACATCCTCATCTGGATGGTCATCAGTTTACTCCCATTCTGCGGGGATTGGATGATCGGCCAATAAATTAGCTAACACTTGTCCTTTGACAGCCTTTTGAGGAACATATATGATTTCAAATTGTTGAAACTGAAGATACCACCATGCAAGCCTATCAGAGATAATGGGTTTTGACATGACATACTTCAAAGGGTTAGCCTTGGAGATGAGTCGGACAGAATGAGCTTGAAAATAATGTTTAAGCTTTTGGATGGAGAATATCAAAGCTAAACACAATTTCTCAATTGGGGAGTAATTGAGCTCGTTTGGTGTCATCATCCTGCTTAGATAATACAATGCATTCTCTTTCTTTTCTTCATTCTCTTGGGCAAGCAATGCCCTCATTGAGTGCTCTTGAGCGGCAATGTACAATATCAACGGACGTCCAACAATAGGCGCAGTCAAAACAGGCGGTTTTTTCAGGTAAGCTTTTATGTTTTCAAAGGCATTCCTACATGCTTCATCCCATTCAAAAGGAATTCCTTTTTTCATGATCCTACTAAAGGGCTGACAACGACCTGCCAAATTCGAAATAAACCTGCGCAAGTAGGCTAACTTTCCTTGTAGACTTTTCAACTCATGAATGTTACGAGGTTCAGGCATCTTCAAGATTGCATCAATCTTCGCTTGCTCAATTTCAATCCCTCGATGAGGAACATTGAATCTTTGGAACTTTCCAAACTTTACTCCAAATGCACATTTCAAAGGATTCATCTTCAGTTGATATTTCCTAAGCCACTAAAAGATCATCCTCAAATCTTCTAGGTGATCTTCGCGCCTTTGTGACTTGACCACGACATCATCAACGTAACATTCAATATGTTTATAGAGTATGTCATCAAATATCTTCTGCATGGCTCTTTGGTACGTTGCACCGGAATTTTTTAATGCAAAAAGCATCACCTTATAACAATATATACCTTTGGGAGTACGAAATGCTGCCATTTCTTCATCATCTGGCGACATGCGAATTTGGTTATAACTAGAAGAGCCATCCATAAAAGACAGTGCCTCGTGGCCAGTAGTAGCATCAATCATCAATTCTGTTATCGGCAGCAGAA
The DNA here is from genome assembly GCA_026898455.1 of Plectranthus barbatus. Classification (NCBI taxonomy): domain Eukaryota; kingdom Viridiplantae; phylum Streptophyta; class Magnoliopsida; order Lamiales; family Lamiaceae; genus Plectranthus; species Plectranthus barbatus. The sequence goes on along the minus strand of JAPKLW010000796.1, from coordinate 86,819 downwards.
AATTATCCTTTGGGCATGCCTCATTAAGATCTCTAAAATCAACGCATACTCTGATTTGTCCATTTTTCTTTCTCTGGAACAATGCTCGAGATCCATGTCGGGTATTTGACTTCCCTTATGAATCCAACTTCAATGAGCTTGTTCACCTCGGCCTCAATCAAAGGAATTAACTCTCGCCAAAATCGATAGTGTGCTTGTTTGACTGGCCGCACACCTTTTTGACTGACAGGCGGTGAACAACTATTTTTTAGGTCAAGCCCTGGCATCTCCTTGTATGACCAAGCAAATATGTCCTTAAATTTTTTTAACAACTCCACATAGGATTTCTCCTCGTTAGACGTTAAGAATGCACTGATGTAAGTTAGCCTTGGGTCATCAACGCTTCCCAAGTTAATTTCTCTCAATTCGTCAACAGTACCTTTAACACATTCTTCAAACTGTGGAGGGGCATCTTTGGCATCTTCTTCCTCAATCGTACCATCTTCATTTAGGTTAATATGATATGAAGAAACCTCATCTTCTCTCATGGGTGGATCATCTGATGATGCAACACTTTCTCCATCATCCTCATTCTTCGAGACTCTTGTCAGAATGACAGTTCGCTTTGCAGCTTTCAATTATCTTCCATAGGAAATGGTTAACGTGGTTTGCCTCTTCATGCGGGAGGGAATCAAACTCCTTAGCTTTGTACACTGTGAATTCTCATCTATATTTGTCTTGGTCATGTTAGTTTATAATGGATTTTCTTTTTATCCTTACGTGGTCCAAATCTTTCAAATACGGATGGTCGTGGTTGCTTTTTCTTTCTACCATCGATTGCATCATTTGTTGAAGACATTTCTTCTTCAGTGATATAGCAAGTGTTAGCCCTTCTAATCATAATACGAACTGAAGCTTGCGGGGCGAATCCTAATCCTTTCCTGTAGTTGACATCAGAATTTAGAGACTTTTCATTGATGTTGACTCTCTTGGCCGACTGGTCCGTCATTCTTGGATGGCGGTTTTCTGATTTAGAGCCATAACCCGCCTTAACCAAAAGTGAGAATTCCTTTGGGCCATAATTCATTGCAATTGTTCTTTCAGAAAGTTCTTCATGCTCAGTTATAGCACTATGAATGGGTCGGACAAATCCATCTAATGGTTGCAGCATAGGCTTACCAGCATCAATCTTTGTTAAGGGGAACGTCTGATCTTTCATCGACTCATTCCATAAGTGGAGCTTTACCCTTGTCGGTCTTTGCACCTTCGTTGATTTGGATAGCCTTCTTACGTGTCAAATAGTATTTTGCGTCTGCGAAATGTGATTCTGATTCCATGAACAAGTTACTATCACCCACCACCTTTTTTACTACTCCATTTTTGCAATACTTCATGTAGGGTTTGAGTCTACGATTAACAACGTGAGTTGTTATTCAATTCGCAGGATCGTTCTTAGGGTATCAAAATAAATACAATTAAATAAACCATGCGAAGCCTAGGCATGCTCCTACAAAATTAATTGTACAAGGATGGATTAGGGTTTGTACCTTTTTCACCGTTTGATCTACAGGACAGATCGGAGTATGATAACGGTGAAGAAACGTTCAGATCTGAAGCGGAATATGAACAAAATGATGGCTTTCTTCTTCAAGAAGAAATCGATGCCCTCTCCTTTCTGTTCCTACAGATCTGATCTTCTGATCTGTATCCCTTGCTCCTTGGAAATCTGGTGAGGATTATTCTACCAAGTTAATTCAGCCGGAGGATTCGATCAGAGAAAATCCCTCCTTCCTGAACAGCCCTAGCCGCCGCCCTCTCTCTCTGTATACTGAGAATGTGTATTTCACTCTTTAATTCTGATCTAGGGTTTGGCTATTTATAGTGTTAGGGTTTAAAGAAACCTTAACCCTAATGGGCTTGAGCAGTGTGTGGGCCAGACCAGGGATCAGATGCAAATAATAAAGTGGGCCCTCTTTTATTAATTAATTCTCACATGTCCAACCCAGAACATTAATTAATTAATAAAGTATTGTTTTAACCTTCACCACGGTAACAATACTGACTCACCCCTTTATTACCACGTTATTAGGAACGGGTTGCACCAAACTAACTTGATCCACATATTTAAGGTTTCAGACATTCATTAATTAATTTGGTTTATATGACAATCAACCACAATTGATTAATATCTTATTTCCTGAATAATACCACTCAACCTTTATCTCTTATGCTTGAACAAATCATTCAGCCTGCAGGACTTAGCATAAAGAACCTTGTGAGCTCATCAGGGAATGTCACCATCCTGGAACGGATATGTTACCATACATCCAGACTAAGCAGACCCCACACAAACCGCCAACACCCAAAATACGAGTATAAGGGTACATGTAAGACCCGCCACTATGGTAAATCAAACTGCGGTCAACCTGTGTGTGCCTCTTATCCTTCAGTAAGGTTTAAGATCAAAGAAAGTATATTGGGATCTGGCTCGTTCATATGTCAATGAGAACGGCGCATCCCACTGTTGATCCCATCAATACATAAGAATGTACCGACACATCAAGTAGCCAGGATAAGCCCACTTATGAACTGATGTGCCGCAGCTTAAACCGACAGCCTATCCAGGGACCGTCTCAGCTGTGATACTCTTTATATCTCGCTAGGTCAAGCGAACCATATGATCCTCTTGTGATCTACAACACACCATATGGCCATCCCTTTTCACGAGATAAAAGGATATTATAGTTCGTCGTATGTTCACGTTATCAGATAGCGAGATTTGTTTAATGTATCAACATAATGAAAGCCAGTATACAAACGCTTGATCAATTATGCTTTTCAGTATACATATCCCAACACTTCATACATTGATGCCAAGTGGAAGGGAACAACCCCATTTTCATGCAACAATGGACGACCAAGAAGCATGTTATAGGATGTATTGGCATCAATGACATGGAATTATACTATCGTTTCCATGTTATCCATTAACAGGTCCAAGATTATTGTTCCTAGAGCTCTTTGTCCCTCATGATTAAATCCTTGAATCATCAAACGGCTGTCGGAGAGCTCGTCCATGGAAATCCCCAATTTCTTCAAAGTACGCGAAGGTAGGATGTTGACCGCTGATCCTCCATCTACAAGTATTCTATTCAACTTTTGCTTACGTACGTAGCCATTTACAAATAGAGGCCGATTGTGTGAATCTAAGCCTAGTTCTAGGTCTTCATTAGTGAAAGTTATTGCAAGCACATATCCTGTGCTCGCCATCTCTTCTTTTGGAAGGAAGTGATTCTCTGCCAGCTTCAAACTTTCTCCTACTACTTTATCAATCTTGAATGTGATTGTGTTGGCAGTGGCAGTTTCTTCCTCAAGAGAGATTTTACCTTGGTGGGCCAGTTGCATCACCTTATCCTTGAATATGAAACAATCTTGTATAGGATGACCGACTAAGCGATGATACTTGCAATACTTAGGATTATCAACCTGGTTGGCTTCTTCAGGACGTTTCATCTCTGGAAGTTCAATGAGCTTTGATTGGAGCAGATCATCGAAGATCCCCAGCACATCTGAATTCAGAAATGGATACTTTCGTTGTTGCATTTCTTTAAGGGTTAACTTCATCTGCATGTTCTCTTGTGGAGTGGTCTGCTTCTCTTTGTCAACTTCCTTTTTTTGAAATGCAACTGGAGTCGCCCTGATTGCCATAGATTCCTTCTTCATGGGTTTATCAAATGATTTTCCTCATTTTCGAAAGTCTTTTCGCTCTTGAAATTTTTGGGGCTCTTGGATTGGTGCCTTTTTAATTCCACTGGCAGCCATGCTCAATTCCATGTCATGGGCTCTAGTAGCTAATTCTTCGAAAGTCCTTAGTTGAATTCCTTTGAGGATGTATTGAAGGCCCCATTTCATCCCTTGAATACACATCTCAATTGCAGAAGTTTCTGACAGACGATCTCTACAGTTGAGACATAGGTTTCTCCATCGGTTGATATAGTTAATAACCGATTCTTCTTTCCATTCGTGAGTATTGGTGAGTTCCACCATGCTGACAGTTCTCCTTGTGCTATAAAAGCGATTAAGGAATTCATGCTCTAACTATCCCCAACTGTTGATTAAGTTTGGCTCCAAGTTAGTGTACCAGTCAAAAGCATTTCCTTTAAGAGAAAGCACAAATTGCTTCACCAAGTGATCTCCGTATGTCCCAACATTGTTGCAGGTTTCAACGAAGTGAGCAACATGTTGTCTTGGATTTCCTTTACCAACAAATTGTTGGAATTTTAGTGGCTGATAGCCCATGGGCATCCTCAAGTTGTCAATCCTTTGAGTGTATGGCTTGGAGTAAACCAGTGACAACTTAGAGCTTTCTTCGAACTTATTTTTCAAAGTTCCTTCGATAAATTCCTTGAGCTGATCAATTTGAATAAAACCATCAGGGGAGACTTGTAAACCTTTGGATGCAGGTTTTGCTTCATCACTTGTTTTTTGTTGAAGAGGTGTTTTGATGCCATCATTTTCATTGTGTTCATCATCATTCGTACGACTGGCCTCTCCTTTCTCTTTCCTAAGCCTTGCAATCTCTACATTTTGTTCTTGTAGCTGTTTGCTCATCATTTCCGCTAACTCTTTTAATCTCGCTAGTTGTTCCTCCATGGTTGAGGTGTTAACCATCATTACAGACAAAGAAGTGTCTTCGTTATGGCTTTCAAGACTTTTACAAGGAACTTCATCCTCGGGAGTAGTCAGCTTTGGAGTTTTTAGTGTCTGTCTTGCCATACTTCTTGTAATGACACCAACAACTTTTGAGGTATTTGATACCTGAGACATCCTTGAACTTGGATTTCTGTAGAAAAGAGATGAAAGGTAGAGATAGTCCTACTGGGCGTGCCAAAATTTGTAATCACGAAAATTGTATTTAATTAATAAACACAAAATTGGATACAATCCGATTTCAGTTTGGATCAAAACACAAGTTTGTGAATCTTATCTCTATGGTTCCTTTGATTCTTCTCTTCGAACTTGATGTTTGAACAATCTTCGAAGTCTTTAAAGAGAACTTGGCCTCTTTGATCTTCAAGTTTATAACGTTAATTTGGAGGGTTTTCACCTTATTTCCAAATCAAACGTTATATTTGATGAAGTTCTTGGAGATGTTGATCTTGGATCTTCTTTCGCTTGATCTTCGATCTTCCTTTCTAAGAATTTGATGATTTGATAACGTTATTCGTGGACCGAAGGCCTTGATTCCGAATCAAACACTAGACTTGATGTGGGTTTTGACAAAGAACACATCGAAGTTGATGAAGAATGCCTTGAATCTTCAAAGATATGCCTTGAACTTTGAGAGAATTTCTTCTAGAGCTCTTCAAGTTATCCCTCCTTCACTTGTCAATTCATTTCTCTCCCCATTTCCATCAACTTAGGGCACTATTTATAGGCAAACATGAGAGGCTTAGGGCTTACGTGTCGCACTCCCATTGGTTCATTGAGTTATGATCACATGTTTCTCATGTGTTGGTGAGCTTGCCACGTGTCACATTCTCATTGGATAGAAAATCAAATATCATTTCTTATTTATTTAACTTGGAAAATTAATTAAATTAATATCCAAAAATTAAATGAATCGATATTTAATTAATTAAATCCATGTGGCGCGATTTGATTTGTTGTGAATTTTTTAGTGTCTACACATTCATTACAATCAAACTAAAGATTACTCAAGGACCAAAACGAAGATCTAAATCAAGAGAACTATGTCTGTCCTCTTTCGGAATAAAAGTGAAAAGTGAAAAACAAAGGCCTATAGACTGTTGCCCAAGAAACCTCAATAAAGGAACATATCATTTAATCTACGAATCTTGTTCCAGTAGAACCAAGTTTATACACAAGAAAGAACCAAAGCCAATATATGGTTTGCCACTATAAATAACTTCAGGAATTTTGAAATGGAGGAGACACAATTAGATGATAATACAACAATTAAAGTACCAATAGATTAAAGATTGACACAATAAATGTAAAAAATCATTAGTATATTTTCAAGTTCTCTTATAACCACGAACATAAACAAATTATTAGCCTTTGATGATTGGCACAAGAAGTGCATTCTCGTTATCGTCGCCACCTTTCAAAATGTTTGAGTATGCCTCTTCTTCCCTACTAATCTACCATAAAAACTACTCCCTTCGTCCCACTTAAAATGTCCATCTTTCCTTTTTCGTCCGTCCCATTTAATTGTCTACTTACCTAAAATAAAAAGTTAATACACATTCGCTAATAAAATACTAATTTCGTCTATATCTACTCGCATTGGTTATTGTGTCCAACCCCTTGGAGACAATTCAATCGGGACGGAGGTAGTATTTAGTTTCTTAAAAAATCACTCTTGATAAGCATTAGTTTTCCATGCTAATTCATGCTATTCTAGGTGGTTAGTTTAGTATTTTAATGCATAGTTAGCTTGATTTCTATTAATATTGCAGATATTACTAATCTTTTGTTTAGTTGCGTATTTTGTTATTAGGATAGGAAATCAAAGCTCGGACGATGAGGTTGGAAGTTTTTGTCAAAGATTCGGAGTTGGAAAGATGAATCAAGTTGGAATCCTAGCATGATTTAATCAAAGGATGAAAGAAAATAATTCAAGATAGCCAAAAATGAAGTGTTGAAGCCAAAAACCGGTGCAGACCGCGGGTGAAGACAGAGAGCAAGAAACAAGGCCTGTCGCCGCGGTCCTAGCCGCGGTCACCACCGCGGGCGGCGACAGA
>JAPKLW010000796.1:62157-80063 GCA_026898455.1 Plectranthus barbatus | reverse complement strand
GTTAATTAAGTCTTGTTTAGTTAATCAAAATCAAATCCAAATGAATGGTTGCTTAGATAATAGAAGTAAAATGAAACTAGTACTTTGGTTTGAATCATGTTTTTAGTCTCTGTGGATACGATACTCGTGCTCATCAAATCTCTACATATGATCCGTACACTTGCGGTATTTCACATATGTGAAAGAAGAATCATAGGCTTCAAATTTGACCAATTCATTAGAGTAGTTTACAAATGTAAAACTTTCGCACTAATTAAAAGTTGTTCAGCTCTGCTTCGACGTAGAAAAAAAAAGTCATTGGCAAACACAAATCATTTAGGAGGAGTAAGAAGGCAAAGTGTTAAAAACAAAAAATCACAACAGCACCTGCCTACGGCAATGGGAGGCGATGAGGGAAGTGAGGACTGGCTGGCGGACGGCAGTGGAGAAGACGGAGAACAATTTGGTAATGGATTTTTATTTGGACGTGCAGGAGCAATGGCAGACCTCGCAGTGGTGGCACACGTGCAGGGCCGTAGGGGCGATGGCGGCAGTGCAGCCGTGCGGTGGGCGGGCGTGAAGGAGCGGGATAGCAGGAGGGGTAAAATTCAATTTGGGGGATTTAGGGTTTAAGATATTAGATTAATTTAGAATTATAGTTAAAAGATACAACAACACTTAAATATATATGTTGTCTTATGAGTATTTGATAACGCTTAAACAACAACGGTAAGGTTGAACCGTTGTCTTTGTGCATTTTTATATACTAATAGACAACAGTTTAGGCATTAATCACCCTACGACAATGGTTATAAGCTCAAACCGTTGTCTTTTCACCGTTGTCTATCTGCGTTTTTCTTTCAGAGGATCTCTTGGCATAGCTTCCATAAATTTATCAAGCAACCAAATAAAAGATTTGGTCTTTTCATCACTTAGAAACCCACAACCAAAAACAATTGTTTAATGATGATGGTTAACCCCAACAAATGGTGTAAAACCAATCCATACTTATTGGTATTGTGTGTAGAATCAAAGACAACCACATCACCAAATATACTATATGCCCTCCTTGATGTTGAATTCGCTCATAAACACCTATTAAACCTATCATCTGAGTCGGTCTCATAAGCAAAGAAAAATCCTGAGCTTTTCTCCTTCTCTAATGTGAAAAACTCAATCAAAGTTTCAGCATCAATACCTTTTTGTTCATCTCTTAGTTGTTGCTCAAAGTTTCTAATATCTCTTTTCGTACAACCAACACTTTCAGGTCCACCATGATCTATCTCCAATAGTCGCATCTGCTGACAAGTTGGTATATTAGATTGTGCAAATTGTAGTGTCAATGCTTTCTTAGCATTAGAAACATGACGATGTAAGCAGAGCAAATGCACCTTTGAAGGAGTAGAAAGTGCATGATTATGATCTTCTACAAAGGTACTAACAATCCTATTGGGCCCAGTTTGCTGCTTCACAAGAGATATTCTTGCTTTACAATCAGTTCTAACTTCTCCACGATAAGTTCGTGATTTCGCTAACTTATCAATTAGATTCTTATGTTCAAGTTGCGTATTTATCATATTATTTTGTGCATCGTAGTATAGTTGTGTTCGGTTTGTTGTTTATGGTGAAATTTTGCAGGAAAATATGTATTTTAGACTAAGAATGAAAAAGGAGTTGAAGCCTCTGTTTTGACCGATGCAGACATGTGTCGGTCGACAAGGAAATCAAATTGGTCGAGCTAGAAGTCGACACGAGAAGGCGCGTTGACCGATGCAGCCACGCGTCGGTCGACGTGGATTGCTCAAAGTCGAGCTGACACTCAAACGTGAAGGGTCGACAAGGACAAATGTGCGTCGACCAAAATTGGACCACATCGGTCGACGCGAGCTTCATCAGCTCAGGAAACTTGCTCTTTTCGGAGAATTTTACCATGTTTAGTTCTATACCTTGTGGGATTCACCCCTACAACTATATATACATTTTAATTTTGAGTTTTTAGGGTTAGACAACATAATTTGGAGTTTTTAATTATTTTCCAAGGCAGACAATTGAATTCTCCTGTGAGTTGAAGAATCGAGTAGGACTTGTTGGATCTGGATTGAATTCTGAACACTATTTTTAGATCAATGCAATTTTATTTCAGGTTTTATCTTTTCATGATTGTTTTGATTATGATTATGTTGAACTAATTTCCAGGGTTATAAAAACTATCCCGACTGCATGTTTTGGATTAATTAGATCGAATTCCTTTCTTTTCAAGGTTTATGAAATTCTTGTGCTTAATTCTCAATCTGGGTTTGTTGGCCACTAATTTAGGTTGCTAGTTAATTAATTTGAGACTCAAAATGTGATAATTATTAACAGGAAAAGAATTTCATAATATGATTAATAAATCTTGTCTTAAAAAGAAAGAATTAGACCATAGGACTAAATCTGTGGATTTTTTGAGTTATTGAATTGTTCTTGAGGCTAAGATGATATAGACATTCGATAATCATCTTTGTGAATTGTCAAATAATGAGATTTGCAATATTTTACTGATTTCCACCTTGTAAGGAATTAAATTGGTATTTGATTGATTTTTCTATTGCATGTCAGGAAGGATAGTAATAAATTCTCTAGAATCTGAATCTTTGCATCTGATTTAAAAACCCTTTCAATTTTCTTGTCTTGTTTTTAAAGTTTCCAAAATTTGGTTCTATTTTAGTTTTCAATAGTCTTCAAAACAACCTTCAAAATTTGACCTGCTCAAACAATATTCTGAAAAGTTGTAGTTCAGTACTTAAGGTTTTTCGTTATTTCATTCCTTGTGGGATCGATAATTTCATTTGCCACTATATTATTAGTTGTTCTAAATTGCTAATAATTTTTAGTGATCACTCCACGAGTTCTAATCTTTTTATCGATCGAGTCTTGTCAGTATGCCCTTATTTAAAGCATACAAACAATTTCATTTGTCACCTTATTCTTTCTACAATTACATATTCTTGCACTAAAACCGGATTCTCGTGCATATTGATTATAAAATGAAAATGCCTCTTCCACTAATGCAAACTTAATTCCAATATTTGGTTTTCGATTGTGTGCAACTTGCGGAGTATAGATTTGATTGTTGATGTTTTCTCCCATTATACTAAGAACCATAACATTGAATGGTCACAAGAGTGTTATACTAAATTATACTTAATTCTGCAATTCACCACCAAATAAATAATAGACATTAAAAGATGTAAGTTTTTGTAATCGAATCAATTTTATTCACCACCTATAATCGATTACAAAGATTGGTATATATAGATACCAAGAAAATAGGAAAAAGATATAACGGGAAGATATGAAAATATACAGGAAAAGATATCTAAATATTCAAGAATATCTCAGCATATCTCAACATATCTTCAACACCCCCCGCAAGCGATGCCGTAGTGACGCAAAGCTTGGAACAAAAGAATTCAAAGAGAGGTCGTGGAAGACTCTTCGTGAAGATGTCAACAAGCTGCAAAGACGAAGGAACAAATTTGGTGGAAAGGCGTCATGCTTCAACCAGCTCACGGACAAAGTGACAGTCAATGTCGATATGCTTCGCTCATTTATGTGCCACAGGATTTTGTGTCATAAATAATGCACTCTAGTTGTCGCTGAGGTGTAGGGTTTGAGTCTACGATGGACAACACGAGTTGCCATTAATTAAATTCTTGCCAAGGATCGTTCTTAGGATACCAGGAACAAATTTCAATTAAATAAATCATGCGATCCTATGCATGCTCCTACAATATTAATTGCAGAGGATGGATTTAGAGAATACCTGATTTCACCGTTTGATCTACAGATCTAGATCGGAGCCAATAACGATGAAATAGATCTGGATCTGAATCTGAACGCCGGCGATGAACAGTTGTTCCTACAGATCTGATCTTCTGATCTGTTCCCTTGCTCCTTGGAAATCTGGTGAGGATTATCTACCAAGTTGAATCCGAGATCTGGAGAAATCGATCAGTTTCTCCCCTTCCGGATCAGCCGTCGCCCCCTCTCTCAAATTATACGGAAAAACCTAGTTTTTCAACATTAATGATCTGATAGAGAGAAGGCCTATATATAGTGTTAGGGTTTTGAGAAACCCTAACCCTAATGGGCTGTGAGCAGTTAATGGGCCAGACCAGGGATTAGATGCAAATAATAAAGTGGGCCCTCTTTATTAATTAATCCTTCCTTGTTCAACCCAGAACATAATTAATTAATAAAATATTGTTTTAACCTTCACCACGGTAACAATGTTGACTCGCCCCTTTATTACCACGTTATTAGGAACAGGTTGCACCAAACTAACATGATCCACATATTTAAGGCTTTAGACATTCATTAATTAATTTGGCCTATGACAATTAGCCACAATTAATTAATCTCTTATTTCCTGAGTTACACCACTCACTCCTTTTCACTTATGCCTGAATTAAATAATTCAACCTGCAGGGTTTAGCATAATGAACCTTGTGAGCTCCTCAGGGAATGTCACCATCCTGAAACGGATATGCTTACCAAAACGTCCAGACTAAGCAGGCCACACACAAATTACCAACACCCAAAATACGGGTATAAGAGTACATGTAAGACTCGCCACCATGGTAAATCAAAGTGCGGTCAATCTGTGTGTTCCCCTTATCCTTCAGTTAGGTTTAAGATCATAGGAAGTATGTTAGGGATCCGGCTCATTCATATGTCAATGAGAATGGCACATCCCACTGTTGATCCCATCAATACATAACTATGTACCGACACATCAAGTATCTAGGATAAGCCCACTTATGAACCGATGTGCCGCAGCTTAGACCGACAGCCTATCCAGGGACCGTCTCAGCTGTGATACTGTTTATATCTCGCTAGGTCAAACAATTTATATGATCCTCTGTGATCTCCTACACACCATATGATCATCCATATAGGCGAGATAATAGGATATTATGGTTCGTTGTATGTTTGTTCTATCAGACAGCGAGTATTGTTGCGGCAACATATATGAAGACCAGTGTACAAAACACTTAATCATATATGCTTTCAGTATACAATCCCAACAATCTCCCACTTATACTTAAAGCATAATACCATTGCTTTACCAAAGTATTAAGTGTGTCTATACTGTCAATCACTCCCAATGCATTCACGTCACCTCTTGTCACGATTTCTCGTATGATGTGATTCCACACATCCTATGTGTATCACCACCTTGTGAGTCTTGGGTTCCTTTGAGTTTGTCATTGCACCAACATAATCACAATTCCTCGTGATTTAATTAGGCAAACTCAGAACACACACCTCTAGAGGATGGCATCGGAGATATACTGCTTCTTGCGAAGCTAATGAAGCTGACATAACCACAGCCTTCATACTGGAATCCCCAACACATTTCTGTGTTAGATTCCTATAACTCCTCCTCCAAGGCCAACACATAGTTAGATGTCGACTTTCTTTCCTTATGATCCTCCTGGATATCCGATGCCATTCAACTCACAAGGCTCATTCATTAACCAATGTGCCTATCCAGAGTTGAACTGATATCTGTCTAACATGCATATCGCATTGCAGATATCTGAGCTCGTTCATCTGCACTATAGAAAGACAACAATCTTTCTTGCTATGAACGACTCACCACAGAATCAATTTAAGCGACTTGAGATACCTGAACATCCTTTTCTTGTGTCAACACAAGACTTTAATTCAAAAGATGTTCCAGAATCTCATAAGTCCTACTTCTGAAACTGTTCGGATAACCATCCTTTATGCCTGACGATATCCCCACACCGTTTCCGAATGTGAGGATACTATCTGCATAATGTGCAAGGAAAACCACGCTTCCGCTGACACATAACTGGTACATGTAACTCTCATTCTCGATAGACAATATCGAAATGTCTGTTACATGTCCTTGAAGCTCGTTTAAGTTCATACTTGAACTACTTTAGCTTTGAGACATGATGCTTTGCACATAACTTATCTGGTTGTTGCATACAGATGTCGTCACCTTTTATCAAGGTACCCGCTTATAAAATACGGATGACGTCATCTATTTTCCAGATATTTAGATTCATATGTGTTATTATGGTTAAAAGAATTCGAATGGGTTTAACAGTTGCAACCAGTGAGAAAGTCCTGTTGTGAAACATACTTTACTCACTAACCTAGACATTCGAATATACTAGGTTACCATTCGAGCATTTCTTTCCTTGTCTATCAATCAGTTACTTATAGCTGGTAAGCTATTTGGCAATCACTGATCCCGATACACGACCATAACATTTACTGATTCATTTCTGAATCCATGACTTAACGTCATTAAACTGCATCTTTTGTCTTAACAGCTTCGTTGCGCTTTAAGGGATAAGTACGATGTTGTTTGTTAAGCTGGAAACAAGTCCAGCGACTGTTTCCACGAACCAGTACCTTTTAGCCTGTTAAGGCAACCTCCCACTGCAACGATGCTCCTTTTACGTTGTCAGTTAATGGTGCATTAATTTGTGGTTTACCACCTTACATAGGTGACCGTGCAATTGGTACCATACCTTCCAAGGTATGCTCAATATGCCACGGGGTATTTCCTGATGGATTTGAATTGTCTTCTATAAAACGTTAGAGAACAATCTCACATTTGGATTCCTGGTTTCATCCTATACAACTTGCTTGTAACTAGGATACATAAAACCACCATCTTTTTCGTTTACTTGGAACAGCCCATAAAACAGTACTAGCTTAAACCTTTCTTCTAACCAATCAGTTTCCTATGTCAGCTTAACAGCCGAATTACCCATCATTGCCCTTTTGACAGAGTCAAGGTCTGCTAGGGTACTTGGAACTGATTTAGAAGACACTAGATTAAGCAAACACGCAACTGCTTTTGGCGCTCTTTCCAAAAACGAAAATTTGGCAACAACTGGTATAACTTATAAACCTTTTAAAGAATTTTTATTTCGTTATACCTACACCATTCCAATCGAGGGATAACAGGTGTAGTCAACTGGGATACTATCCCTTTGCTCTGCCAGATACTGTAAAACCCATCACTTTAAGATACATCATTATGAACGAACCATAATATTTTTACGGTCTTGTTTAACTTATTCTCTACCTTAGTCTTGAACGCTCTTGATTAAAGCAAGAGACTAAGACTTGCAGTGAACTAGATAAACATATCCAAATCTTAAATGATTACAGTATCAATGCCTGTTAAGGCAACTGCGGAAGTAGACTCAAACCAGCAAACCAGAGCAAATACGAAATAACTTATAGAGATACAATCGCCTATTAAAAGGCCTGGTCACCATCTTATACCTCCAAGTAGTTGTCATAAGTACCATTCTTAGGAATACCTGGATTGAATCCATAATTCCATGAATTACTTAAAACTACTTAGACTGATGTAACCTATCTCTATAGAGATTTTTTAAATTATACCTTAGAACACTGACAGTTTATGTAATCAAGTAATGAAGAGATAATCATCTATAATAGAAAACACTGTTATTCATTCATGATAGATAAACTCTATCGAATAACTGATAATCCATTACAATAGATGAACAATATGTTTCTCAAAACAAAACAACATCTCTTCAGAAACTTGAATTAAAAAAGAGTTTTAACATAAACTTAAAGTAAAATCTCCATCAGCTGAAGTAGTAACTTCCAGCATCAATCTTGGAGATGGTAATCCCGCCATCTTCAAGCCTTAAGCTTGATTCTCTGCAAAGTGTAGCAAACACGATTAGTGACCTCAGTTACCACTACCCACTAAGGAGTAGAAAATCGATACTAAACATGTTTCAACAAGCAATGCAAAAAATGACGTACCTTGTCCCTTAGTTACCAAACTTGGACAATTTACTTTCCAGTGTCCCTTCTTGCCACACTTGAAACATTTGTCCTTCTTGTTATCTTTCTTTCCCTTGCTCTCTCCTTTACCATTCTTCTTATTCATGTCATTACGACGCGATTTAGAAGAACTTTTAGCAAGAGATCTGGAATGAACCGATAATACAAGATTGCTCCCACTGCTTCCTTCATTCCTCTTTTCCATGACATCACTCTTCCGACTCGGAAGCAAATCAGAGTGACTCGCAGAAAAGACTGAAGAAGCTTCCGTTGATACAAGATCCTTGAGCAGACTGTGAACAGTATACTCACTCTTGTTTTCACAACAGAAATTCTGAAGTCATCAAATGACTTTGGTAACGTGTTGAGTATCAAGTCAATTTTGACACCATTGTCAATTTGACCACCCATCAATGTGTACTCATCTATGAGCTGGATGAGCGATTCCACATGTTCACGTACCGAATAGTTCTGACCCATTTTCTGTCTTACAATACGCTTGATAAGACTGGATCTAGCATGTCCATCGAGTCCGCCATATGCTACGTCAAGACGTCGCATAATGTCACTTGCAAACCATACATCACTATAACGAGGACGCAGTGCATCTGACATACCAGCCAAGATATATTGTCTGGCCATGCCATTCGACCACATCCACATGTGATACTGTGCACGCTCCTCATCGGAAGATGTATCAGTCGGCGAACTCGGACAGGGAGTTTGCAGAACAAACAAATGTCCAAACGAATCCAAGAGTTTGACAATGTCACTTTTCCATCCAGGAAAATTCGGACCAGTCAAGGAATTGTGTACAATTGAATTAATGAGCGATGCAATAATAGACATATCTGAAAACAAATAAGCGAATTAAAGTAAGCACATACTACGAACAATTGAAACAAATATGCATAGAACCTTTAGATAAAACAATGCAATTTGTTCCCTCCAATTGCCCAAGCTAATTCACTGCAAGCTGCCCCAGCAGACGTTTACAGCAAACGCTCAACCAGACCAAAATGATCCTTTAATTTCTTAACATGCCAGGTATCTTAAGCAAAAGAAATTAATATTGGAGATCTCAAGACCATGTTCACCTATCCGGAGCAGGGACCTCTCAAAAGAGTTATACTCCAGGCAACATCTAAGCCAAAGTAACCACAAGCCTAACTCCGGATGATAAAATGCGATTTAGCATACGTACTCGACCCATACCGCATGCCCTTTACATCCTTTGTTATCCCACTTAGATTAATCTTAGAGACCGGTGAAAGTTGTCTCAATGCAAGCTGCCCCAGCAGACATTTGCTCAGAGGCTCCCACTTCTCATCTTAAAATAAGTGTTTTATTTGGAAACCTCATCGCATTGGAACTGGTGAGGGACCTCTAACGCAAGCTGCCCAAGCAGACATTTACGCTTCGAGATGCCCCACTTCCAATGAGAAGTCATATTTGTGGAGGTCTAATGATTTTGGTTAGAAAAGAACCAAAATCCAGCTTAGTATTTTTAATTCTAAAGGTTTCATGCGCACACATTATTTTATGTATCCATAAATTATGTCACACCCAAAATTCCATCATAAATTAATATGATCCCGGAATTTATAGACACAATTTAAAACATAAAATAAATCACATAAGACATGCTCAAAAATTAAATTGCAATATGCTTATAACAGTAAATAATTAAAGCAAATAATCATGCTTCCTATTATTTACTAGTGCGCACATAATAAATCACATCATTACGAGAATAAATAAATAAACAAATAAATTCTTGTGGCCCCTCAGATGCGATTACAACTGAAATAAATTAAATCTAACTATTACAAGATTTAATTCTAATACAGATCTTCAAACTGGGCCTCTGTTGGACTTGAAATCTGATTTGAATTGCTTTAACAGCAACTGGGCTTTGAATTAGGGTTTCTGGCCCAAACAGCAGCCAAACCCTAATTTTCAGACTTGCAGGCCGCCTCCGGGCCGACGGGCCCGAGCCACGGCCCGGGCAGCAAACCCTAGCCGCCACCCCAGCAGCCCTAGCCGCCGCCGCCCATTTCAGGCCACCGTCCTTGACACAGCCGCTGCCAGACCACCACGCCGGCCGCCGTCTGCAGCCCAGCCACGTCCCGGCGCCTTCGCAGACCGCCGGCGAGTCATTGGAGCAGTCGCAAAAATGCAGCAGAGTCGGGCAAGTTCACCATCGCCGCGCGCAGTCACGCGCAGCGCCTGCTGCTCCGCCTCCCCGTCGCGCCCCCAGTCCAGCCACCGTCGCCAGTTGTAGCACCCAACCGCGACTTCGCCGGAGCTGCTGAAGACGTCTTCGCGAACCAGGAAATAGCAGCAGCCCGCAAGTGTCGCGCGCGGCCTGCCTTCTCTCACCCACGACCACCGCCGCACGAAGGAAAAAGAAGACGGCAAACAGGCTATTTACGCGCGCGCGCGACGGGCAAGCCCGTGCACTGCCGCCGGCCACCTGCACCTGCTTCTTCTCGCGCGCGCGGCTGTCCCAATCAGTCAGACATTCGCGAGCCTGGAAGCTTCGCCGGAATCTCGCACGCAGCAGCTCTGAACAGGCACGGCCCAGCCACAAGCAGAGGATCAGCCCGCCGCCGCCACACGTCGTGCTGCTCGCCGCCGCCGTGGTTGTCGCCACCGGCGGCTGAGGTCTGGTGGGGTAGGGGCTGAAACCTAGACCTTGTCGCCTTCTCCGTTCTTCGTTCTTCGTCTCTCGTTCTTCCGGATCTCATTTTCTCCATATTACAGATTTAAAAAAAAAATAGAAAATACAAAAAATAGATCTAAATCTATTACATAATTTTCCCTATTAAATCTAACCACGGATTTTCTCGTGGTGAAAAACAGATCCAAAAACGAGAAGGCCACGAGAACAAAAACATCCACGACAATTTAAATCCATCCATGAACATACATATTCATTTAATTTCAATTTATCCAAGATAGAGCCTAAGAACATCAACCTGGCTCTGATACCAATTGTAGGGTTTGAGTCTACGATGGACAACACGAGTTGCCATTAATTAAATTCTTGCCAAGGATCGTTCTTAGGATACCAGGAACAAATTTCAATTAAATAAATCATGCGATCCTATCCATGCTCCTACAATATTAATTGCAGAGGATGGATTTAGAGAATACCTGATTTCACCGTTTGATCTACAGATCTAGATCGGAGCCAATAACGATGAAATAGATCTGGATCTGAATCTGAACACCGGCGATGAACAGTTGTTCCTACAGATCTGATCTTCTGATCTGTTCCCTTGCTCCTTGGAAATCTGGTGAGGATTATCTACCAAGTTGAATCCGAGATCTGGAGAAATCGATCAGTTTCTCCCCTTCTGGATCAGCCGTCGCCCCCTCTCTCAAATTATACTGAAAAACCTAGTTTTTCAACATTAATGATCTGATAGAGAGAAGGCCTATCTATAGTGTTAGGGTTTTGAGAAACCCTAACCCTAATGGGCTGTGAGCAGTTAATGGGCCAGACCAGGGATCAGATGCAAATAATAAAGTGGGCCCTCTTTATTAATTAATCCTTCCTTGTTCAACCCAGAACATAATTAATTAATAAAACATTGTTTTAACCTTCACCACGGTAATAATGTTGACTCGCCCCTTCATTACCACGTTATTAGGAACGGGTTGCACCAAACTAACATGATCCACATATTTAAGGCTTTAGACATTCATTAATTAATTTGGCCTATGACAATTAGCCACAATTAATTAATCTCTTATTTCCTGAGTTACACCACTCACTCCTTTTCACTTATGCCTGAATTATATAATTCAACCTGCAGGGTTTAGCATAATGAACCTTGTGAGCTCCTCAGGGAATGTCACCATCCTGAAACGGATATGCTTACCAAAACGTCCAGACTAAGCAGGCCACACACAAATTACCAACACCCAAAATACGGGTATAAGAGTACATGTAAGACTCGCCACCATGGTAAATCAAAGTGCGGTCAATCTGTGTGTGCCCCTTATCCTTCAGTTAGGTTTAAGATCATAGAAAGTATGTTAGGGATCCGGCTCATTCATATGTCAATGAGAATGGCACATCCCACTGTTGATCCCATCAATACATAACTATGTACCGACACATCAAGTAGCTAGGATAAGCCCACTTATGAACCGATGTGCCGCAGCTTAGACCGACAGCCTATCCAGGGACCGTCTCAGCTGTGATACTGTTTATATCTCGCTAGGTCAAATGATTCATATGATCCTCTATGATCTCCTACACACCATATGATCATCCCTATAGGCGAGATAATAGGATATTATGGTTCGTTGTATGTTTGTTCTATCAGACAGCGAGTATTGTTGCGGCAACATATATGAAGACCAGTGTACAAAACACTTAATCATATATGCTTTCAGTATACAATCCCAACATGAGGAGCACCGGTGGAGTGGATGGCGAAGCGTGGAGTTCGCGAAGTAGATTGACAACCCACATGAGCTCCGAAGTAGTGTTGGCGAGTGCACGGTACTCCGATTCACAACTAGAGCGAGAAATTGTGGGTTGCTTCTTAGGACTCTAAGAGATAAGATTAGGTCCAAGAAAAATGGAGTACCCGTAAGTAGAGCGACGTGTGTCGGTGCACTGAGCCCAATCTGCATCAGAATAACCAATAATTTGAGAAGAACCAGATGAAAACGATAAGCCATATCCCATGGTGCCCTTCACATAACAAAGAATGCGCTTTACTGCCTTAAAGTGTTCCGTTGTTAGCGACTTCTGAAACTGACTTACTGTGTTGATAGAATATGCGAGGTCCGGTCTCGTGATTGTGAGGTATTGAAGAGCACCAACCAAGGAGCGATACAAAGTAGGATCATCGAATGCATCACCAGAGGCAATGAACGACGCAGCAAGAGCAAGGGGTGTGGAAACTGGTTTTGATTCAAGGAGTTCAGCGCGTGTCAAGATATCTCGCGCGTATTTTGATTGACTTAAGAACAATCCATGTTTCATGTAGGTGACTTTGAGGCCGAGAAAGTAATCGAGCCGCCCAATGTTTTTGGTGGCAAATTTCTTATTCAACCGTGACATGAGAGAGTCAATGGCTGAAGAATTATCTCTTGTGATAGTTATATCGTCCAAATAAACCAAAAGGTAGATGGTAACAGATTTGTTACACAAGATAAAGAGAGATGTATCTGCCGAGCTGCAAGAGAATCCAAGAGATAAAAGAAAGCTACGAAATCGTTGGTACCAGGCGAGAGGTTCCTGACGGAGTTCATATATTGCTTTCTTTAAGCAGCACACATGATTTGGATAAATAGGATCGATGAATCCCGGTGGTTGTTCCATAAAGACCGGAGTAGATAACACACCATTTAGAAACACATTTTTTACGTCAAGCTGATGAAGAGGCCAAGATCTCATGACGGCAATGGAGAGTATGATATGAACTATCGATGCTTTGATGACTGGAGTGAAATTATGGGTGAAGTCGAACCCAGGAACTTGGCTAAACCCTTGAGCAACGAGTCAAGCATTGTACCGATCAACAGTGCCATCCGCTAATAGCTTGACTCGGTATACCCATTTTGAGCCGACTATATTGGTGTTCGAAGGACAAGGGACCAGAACCCAAGTCTAGTTCGAACGGAGTGCGGCCATCTACTCTCGCATTGCATCAACCCATTGAGGAATCTTAAATGTGGATTTAATGCCATGGGGTTTTGAGATAGTAAGTAGTGCGGAGTGAATAGAGGAGCAATTAACATCCGTTGGGTATCGCGGCTTAAAGATGTCGGACTGCACTCGCGTCCGCATGGGGTGTGTGCGAAGTGGTGCCACAGGCGGATCAGGAGGATTAGCAACATCTTCCGGCAGCGGATCATTAACCACAACATCCGGAGGTGGAGGAGGTAGATCTTGCTCAACTGGAGTAGGTTCGGTAGGACATATATGACAAGGAGTTGTGGATGGGTGAGCAGGATTGGATACAGCCAGGGAGGATGAGGAAGTGGCATCAAAATATTCAGACAACTCCAAATGTGAGGAAGAAACCACCGGTTGAGATGAGAAAGGAAAACAGCTCTCATCAAAGTGGGCATGGCATGAAATATATATGCGAGAGGTGCTTGGCTCCAGACATTTGAAACCCTTGTGAGAAGAGCTATAACCGAGAAAAATGCACGGCTGACCTGCGGGGTTGAAGCTTGTGCTTAACATAATCGCGAAGGCATGGATAAACCCGGCAGCCGAATACCTTGAAGGAGTCATACGCAGGTGTGCGATGAAAGACAAGCTCATAATGGGACTTGTTGCCGAGCAGCGCTGATGGTAGGTGGTTGATAGTGTAGACCGCAGTAGAGAAGACATCCGTCCAAAAGGACAAGGGAGCCGCGGAGTGAAATAACATCGTTAAACCCATCTCAGTAACATGACGATGCTTTCTTTCAGCTCGACCGTTCTGTTCCGGCGTATGAGGGCAGGACAGAAGATGATGTATTCACAATATTGGAAATGAGCTTTGAGACGGTTGTTAGTGAATTCAATTCTGCCATCGCTTTGGAACTTTTTAATCGTTCATCTAAGCTAATTTTCAACAAACTTTTAAAAGCATGTAAATACACCAAAAAATTTAGATTTAGTCCGCAAAAGATAAAACCAGCAAAACCGAGAATAGTCATCAATAAAAATTACATAATAACGAAAACCAGCATGAGAAATAATCGGGGAAGGACCCCATAAGTCACAGTGAACCAACTCTAATAAAGAACTTGTGCGTCTACCATTAGAAGTAAAAGACAACCTACTATTTTTCGCTGGCTGACAAGAATTGCGAATTCCCGGCTTGGGAAGCAAAGAACTAAGAGAAAGCAGATTTGTTTGCCCAAGAAGCTGACGATGTGGTGTGCCAGATGACCAAGACGAGAGTGCCAAAGTTCATAGGAAGCATGCACGGGGTTCGCCGAGTACGGCCATTCAATCAACTGTGGTTGCGGCCCTGATTTCGACGACCACGACTGGAAAAATTTAGTGCGTGTCCAGAAGAATTTT
Source organism: Plectranthus barbatus (assembly GCA_026898455.1). Classification (NCBI taxonomy): domain Eukaryota; kingdom Viridiplantae; phylum Streptophyta; class Magnoliopsida; order Lamiales; family Lamiaceae; genus Plectranthus; species Plectranthus barbatus. The sequence continues at coordinate 65,176 of JAPKLW010000796.1, read as the reverse complement.
GGTGCGGATCCTTGATGTGTGGATGCAAAGGCCACGTTTTGTGGAGAAGAAGAACCATGCATGGACTTTTGAAACAGTTCATGACTTTGTGCGCGCGTAAGAAGGGTAGAGAAATCCGGCAGGGGTTCTTGGGCAAGTTGCGCGGCAGTGAATGTGCTAAAATCAGGACCAAGACCTCGTAAGAACCAATGAGACTTGTCAGAAGCCTCAATCGTCCGACCAATGGCGGCAAGTTGATCACAAAGAGATTAGTAGTTGCGGCAATACTCGGCAACACTGAGAGTTCCGCGTTGGAGAGAAAGAAGATCATCCTTCAAACTTAGTTCGTGTGGAATGACTGTAAGAGCGAGCAAGAGCCTCCCAAACGTCACAAGCTGACTTGCAGCCAATAACAACAGCCATGGATTCCTCAGTGAGAGTGGAAACGAGAAATAGTTTGACGAGTTGATCAAGAGAATATTGATGAGTTCATGTTTTCACTCATATTTGGTTTGATTAATTAGTGTTTTTCGTTGTGTTTTTGTTTATTTCCTTTGTTTTTGCTGCATGAATCGATCTAGAGTGATATTATGAGTGTGGTGCTAAGTTTTGTAGGTATTTGAGGCCAAAAGTGAGCAAAAGATGAGAAGAGCCGAGTTACACAGAGTTGCTGCTTCGATTGACACACAGAAAGTCGATTGAGTTGGGAGACGTACCAAAAACCCGAAGCATTATCTCTGTGTCGACCGACATGGTGCATGTCGATCGAAGGCAAAGCGAGAAGAAGGCTCGACACACTTGCATGCATGTCGATCGACACGCTTGGTGTCGATCAACATGAAGGTTGAAGATTGCCTAGTCGACATGGATGCATGTGTGTCGATTGACATGCACGGTGTCGATCGACACAAAGGCCGGAGAAGGAAAATTTTGCTCAAATTGGAAGATTTTGGAAAAGAATTGAAAAGATGCTAATATCTGCTAGGAAAGGAAGGAAAATATTCAAGAACATATTTTGGGCAGAAATCGTGAAATTGGATATTTTGAATTAAGGAAAATTCCAAATTTACTTTTTGCCATTGAAAGCCCACATGAACCCTATAAATAGCCCTCTAGTTTAGATCATTCAGTTGACTCCCTTTTGGGGACATCCCTTTATAGGATTTCCTTTAGTTTCTCTTTGTTTTTAGTTTTATTTCAACTCTTTAATTTTATGTACTTTAATATTCCTCCTTATTTTTATACAATTTAGTTTTCCCTTTAATTATGTCTCTTTACTTTATGCCTAGTTAATTTTCCTATCAGATTCTAGGGTTTGTACAACTGTTTTTGGATGCATGTTTTATTAATTCAAAACTGATGGTTTGTGATTCCTGTTTTATTTTATAACTCTAAATTAATTGAAGGACCGAGAGGTGAAGATTGATTTAGATGTCTAGTTATTGATAGAAGGACCGAGAGGTGAACATCGATAGTGAGATTAGAAATGCATGATACGATCTATACTGTCGGACCAAGAAATATTAGATTGTAGGGATTTAAATCTGTTGATCTTATAAGATTGATTGATAGGTGTTCTTTTGACCGAGAGGAGATAGGCACTTGTTAGTTATTATTTTCCGGACCAAGGAAATTATAACACTTTTCTGATATCTCACCTATTGCATGAATATTTATTTATTTGCATGTTATCTAGAATAGAAGTTCAACCCTAGGATCTGTATTATCCTTTATATGCTTTTATTCTTTATTGTTATTTTCAAAACCCAAAATCTATTTTTTCGATTTCTCAGACAATTTATCCAAAAACTATGTTTTAGTACATGAGTTTATTTCGTACATCATTCTCTGTGGGTTCGACCACCTTAGGGTGAAAATTATAAATGTATTTACCACTGTTTCTGCAGCTGTCAAATACCAAGTAGCATATGCAGGGTTCAGAGAGGATTGGCCAACAGCATTGACGGTCGTGGGAGAAGGAGGACGGGATGAACCGTCAAGCAGGAGCAAAAAATTTTGGGTGATGAGAAGCGGTTCGATTTGCGCGTGCCAGAGTAAGTAATTGGAAGAGGTGAGTTTAATGGTGACCATGTGTACCATGTGCTATCTAAATTTTAAAAAAAATTATACACAATATTAAAATAACAACTACGAGATATGCAATATCGCACGCAAGTTTTTTGAAAAACAGCTAACTAGCCGATAATTAGAAGAAGAAAGAAATTGAAAGAATTAGAAGAGAAGAGGTGATCCGACTCACAAATTTTCTTTTCAGGAATTAATAATTTCGTGATGAGAAAAAAAGAAGAAGAAGATAGTGGTTAATTATTTAACAAAGATTAGGATATGATAAAAAGAAATTTAAAAATATATATATATGGAACGTGGCTGTCTCATAAACGCTCATTTTGAGTGGGCAGAGAGAGTATTAAGATTCGATGCTAAAAATAAAGTATATACTTAGGGGTGAGCATCAGTTAAGTCGACTCACGAGCTACTTGAGATCGGCTCGAAAAAGGTTAAAAAAAACTTGAAATCGACTCGATACTAATCAAGTCAAGCTCGAGCTCTCGAACTCGAGCTTCATGATACTCAATTCGATAGGCTCGCGAGTCTTATCGCGCTTGAGCTTAAATCGAGCCCGAGTCGAGCTAGGCTCACGAGCCTTCTCATGCTAAATATAATTAAAATTCTTAATCCTAAATTTATTATTTAAAAATGAATACTTTAAATTTTTTATTAAATTTTAAATAAGTTAAAAAAAATTGAGCTCGATCAAGCCAAGTCAGGCTTAAGCTTAGAATTTTCGATTTGAGTTTGAGCTTGAGCTTGGCCACACTTGGCTCAGCTCGTGATCGCTATACTAATAGAAATGAATTTGAGATGTTCTCAAAAAAAAATGAAAAGAATTTGAGCTCTTAGATTGATAATTTAACATTTGAGACAATGAAAATATTAATAATTAAAAAATAAACATGATTTCTTGAAAAATAATACTCCCTCCGTCTCGGTGAAGTAGTCCCTTTTCTTTTCGGCACGG
>JAPKLW010000796.1:51695-61757 GCA_026898455.1 Plectranthus barbatus | reverse complement strand
GGGACAGGTTACCTTGGGAGACACTTGGTTAAGGCAAGCATCAAATTGGGACACCCCACTTATGTTTATTCAAGGCCGGATTCCGACAAGACAAGCATCCTCAAAGAGTTCCAATCCATGGGAGTGACCCTAATCAAAGTAATACAAATTTTCTCCACTTAAACAGCCTAGCTTGCTCTACTTTCTTGACTTGCCCTTGTGTTTGTAGGGAACCATGGACGAGCACGAGAAGCTTGTCGCCGCCGTGAGGGGAGTCGACATCGTGATATCCACCGTGGCGTATCCACAAGTTCTTGATCAGCTCAAGATCGTGGAGGCCATCAAGCTCGCCGGGAACATCAAGGTCAGGGGAGGGGCGGATCTAGAAGTTTTATATTGGGGGTACAATGAATAAATAAAAAAATTTGGGGTACATAATGAAAAATATATATAAATAATATGTAAAAATATTTAGAAATAATACTACATAAACATATATATTTAATAAAAGGAAAAAAATTTGGGGGTACAAGTGTACCCCCAACCTTATGAATAGATCTGCCTCTGATTAAGGTATCCGAATTTGAAATCTTGGTATCAATTTAGGGATGTCAATTTAGCCCGAAACCCACGGGTTGGCCCGATTAACCCGAGCCAAAATGCGGGTTAGGGTCAAAATATTTTGGCCCGAAAAAAATTTAGCCCAAATAGCCCGTGACCGAATAACCCGAGGCCCGATAGGATTGAGCCCGAAACCCAACGAGTCGATTAACCCGATTATTTTTCATAAATATATTTATTATAATTATAGTACTAAAATCTACTTCTAATATTGAAGATCATAGTTATTAACTAAGTTTTAAGTTATATAATTATATTTAGTTCAATAGTATTCAATACGTAGTTAAATTTATTTATTTTTGAATTTTAAAATATTGCTAAAATAAAAAATAATGTGTTTTTAATAGTTTAATTTATCATTATCTAAAAATTTGTGATGTGTTAGGCATTTTTTATAAGAGAGAAGTATTATTTTGTTTATTTTTTTTATTTAAAATATTAAAAGAGTGAAAAAATATTAAAATAAAAAATAATTGATAAATTCATTGGCCCGACGGGCTAGCCCGAAAACTTATGGGTTAGGGTTAGGGTCAAGATTTCTTAGCCCGAAAAAATTTCAGCCCGATTCAACCCGGACCAATTAACCCGCAGCACGATGGGGCTGGCCCGAAACCCGATGGGTTAGCCCGATTGACATCCCTAAGAATCATGTATTGTCAAAACATCAATTTTAGTCCAAACTATTCGCCTTTTTCTAATTCTAGTTCTAACTATTCCCTTTCTCAATTTTATGTCCGAATTATAAAAAACAATATCTAGGACGAAGATTATTTTCCGGCATCAGAAACTTGACGGAGCATGCTGGAAACCCATGTCATATTAAAAAAAATGACATGTTGTAAATCAAATGATGTGGGTTTCCGGCATGCTGATTTCGGAAAACTTCTTTGTCCTATATTTGAATAATTTTTTATAGTTCGGACATAAAATCATGAATTGAAATAGTTGGTACTAGAATTGAAAAAAAGACACATGGTTTAAACTAAAATTAATGTTTTGCCTATTTACTCGACCCAACTCGGCTTGTGCTGCATGCAGAGATTCCTGCCGTCGGACTTTGGAGTGGAGGAGGACCGGGTGAGCGTGTTGCCGCCATTTGAGGCGTTCTTGAACAAGAAGAGGCGAATCAGAAGAGCCATTGAAGAGGCGGGGATTCCTTACACCTTCGTCTCTGCAAATTGCTATGGAGCTTACTTCGTCAACTATTTGCTGCGCCCTTTGGAGGCCAGAGATGAGATCAATGTCTATGGCAGTGGTGAAGCCAAGAGTAAGAACATCAACCATTTCTCCCTCACATCAACATTACTCCTTCTTCCAACCATTGTCGTAAAAATCCTCGCCTAGGCGGTCCCCAACTGAATCGATTATCCTCACATTCCTGTGTCTAATTGGTTTGGCGACTAATCGCTGTCTAGGCACCGCCTAGGCGCCGATTTAGGTGGCAGACTAAGCTCGCTACGTGCCATCTAAGTGGCCAACTAAGCGGGCTACATGCCACCTAATCCTAATCGATTCAGACGGCCTATTTTTTATATTTTTTTAAAAAAAAATAATTAAAATTATTGATAAAAATATATTATAAATGTTAAATATTAGTTTACCGATTAACTACCGTCTAGAAAAAGCTTAGGTCCTGCCAACTCTCTAGGCGCTAGGCACCACTCGAGCGCCCGACTAGCGCCTAGCGATTTTTACAACCATGGTTCCAACCGTGAGTTCTCACCGTGCTTCGGTTTTTTGTGTTAGCTGTGATGAACTACGAAGACGACATCGCCCTCTACACGATCTATGTAGCGACGGATGCAAGGACGCGCAACCGCATCGTAATATACAGACCATCCACGAACCTCATATCACAGCTTGAGCTGATTTCTCTCTGGGAGAAGAAAACTGGGAAGTTTTTCAAGAAAACTCACATCCCAGAAGAAGAAATAGTGACCCTTTCACAAAGTAAGTGATGAAAAAGAAAAACTCATGCATATATAGAGAGAGAGAGGAGACTGATTCTTTGTTTTCTTGCAGCTCTGCCATATCCAGTTAACATACCAGTGTCCATCCTTCACAGCGTCTTCATCAAAGGCGTGACCGCGAACTTCGATCTCGGGGAGGAGGATCTCGAGGCCTCGGCCCTGTACCCGGAGCTGAGATTCTCGACAGTCGATGAGCTGCTCGATGTTTTCGTGAACGATCCCCCGGAGCCTGGTGCAGCAGCATTTCTTTGAAACCATCTATCTGCAACAACCATGACTGTAATCTGGTTTTATTACACATATATGAAATAAACAATCCCAACTCTAGCTACCAATATAAGAATATGATACACAATCATCAAGCATACAATCCCAACTCTAGGTACCTGGACGTAGGCAATTGCCCAACCACGTAAATCTTGTGGTCTTTTTAATTTTCTCGTTCATAATCTATGGTATATAGCCGATAAAAAAAAAAAAAAATGGGCGTAGACATGGAGTAGCATCAAAAAGTTCAAATCTTTCCCATTTAATCAAATCTCCAGCAGCCATACCATAACATATTTGAAATCCAATGCATCATTTGTGGGCTTTTTGTTTGTGAACATTTCTATCAATAGAATCCCATGGCTGTATGCATCCCCCTGAGTTGATACCGCGGTGTTCATGCCATATTCTGTATAAAGTGATACAAATATATGTGTTAGCTTTCAAGTTAAAAGAATCTAGCAAACTCAAAAGGGCTTCTTCACCTGGAGCAATGGTACCCTTGATTGCAGATGAACTGCTGCTAATTCCATAATGGAAGAGATGTGCATAAGATAGCCTTATACATTGTGGCATACTGAATATGATCAAGATATTCCAGAATTCTTTCTTGTTGGAATTTGTTGAGCAACAAGGAAGGTTTAGGATTGCAAAACCTCCACACAAGTCAAGGTTTCCTTCAAGCGAGATTGCACTTTCATTTTGAAAAACTCCCTGTTTCGGCAAGGTTCAAGTTTTCCAGAAGTAGCTCTGCCAGAAATCTTGAAGAGAATTGCTTTGAAGAAGAAGACTTTCCAGCATAACGCAGTTGGGAAGGAATCTCTTGTGGGATTGGGCCACCCAACGTATTGTTTTGCAAGTCGATATATCTAAGGAAAGAAAGGTTACCTATGTGAGGGCAAGGGACCCCACCAGGCCTTGAGACAGCAAATAAACAGAGACAACTCTGTTTTGCTGCATGAAACACCTTGCCACCTACAAAAATGCGTTGTTTTGTTCCATGAGCTCAAGGCCCCTAGTGTATGGCTTTCTTCAAGGCGATCAGTTTGGTTATCGGAGTAACAAGTAGGAATAGTTGCCACAAGGATGAAGATGAATGTAGAAAATATGAATATGGAATTGTTTTTGCTGCTGTCTTGGTCTTCTTGATTGCTTTTATAGATAAATACTTCCTCCGTCCCGTCATATTAGTCTCATATTCATTTTTTGTCCGTCCCATTTATTAGTCTCATTCCCTAAAAATGTAAATTTTTTCACACTCACCAATAAAATATTAATTTTTTTACACTAACAACTCTTGGTTATTGTGCATTCCCCTCCGTCCCTAATATGACGGGACGGAGGGAGTATCAAAATCACTTAAGACTTTTTCCAACACGTAATCCTAGGTTGAAGGAAGCAAAAGAGAAATTGTTCTTACACTTGAAGGAAATTTCTCTTCTTTTGGCCTCTCTCAAATGTTCCTGCATATCTCCCTCCTACTACATACACCTTCATACTTATATATATATATATACACATATTTTTAAAACTATTAAATAGAACATTACCCAACTAGGGTGTCTACTTATTGTTATGCTTGTAGACTAATCAATTTTTTTAATAATTAATAAAATTAGGAAATATATATTAATAGATGTTTTTAATTTAAATCAAAGTGAGAAAATTGTAATTATCATGAGTTTATCTAGTTTAATGAGCATTAGTAGATGTGTTTTCACTTCATATTATTTACTTCTCCCAATATTATATAAAAAACTAAAAAATATTTTAAATTCGGCACTATAATAAATTATTATTGATTCAGAATTCAATTTCATGAAAATGAAAAAAAAAAATTATAACGTATAATACTATAGTAATATTATACTTTATTTATAGGGGATTTTTTTTCTGCATTTTTGTATATTTTTATAAAGTTTAGCGTATATAAAATTTTAATTAGACGGGCAATACATGAGAACACGTGGGCCATCTGCGGTGCAACATAGATGGGCAACAGGATGGTGTCCGCCAACAACCGCAGTCACCCATTTACAAATGTTTTTCTTTCATTTATTTTTATTATTTTATATTAATTTTTTATTTATGACCGAATAAAGTGCTCTTTACTAATTGTAGTCTTAGCCGCTTGCCCAACAAGCCTCTTGTTGATTGTTGATCAAATCCAATATCTCACGTTGGAGAAATAAGGAAAGAGTTCGTTTATATGTAAGAATCAACCAAACTATTAATACGAAGTTTTTTGTAATGTAGATGACCGAAAGCACAACCATGAAACTTTATGTTTAAAATAGACAATATCATAGTAAAGTTGAATTGTCGGCAGAGATGTCAAATTAGCCCGAAATCTGCGGGCTGGCCCGATTAATCGAGCCAAAATGCGGGTTAGGGTCGAGATATTTTGGCCCGAAAAAAATTTAGCCGATTAGCCCGAGACCGAATAACCCGAGGCCCGATAGGATTGAACCCGAAACCCGACGGATTGGCCCGATTATTATTTTTATTAATATATTTTTAATAATTATAGTACTAAAATCTACTTTTAATATTTAAGATGATATTTATTAATTAAGTTTTAAGTTATATAATTGTATTTAGTTCAAATAGTATTAAATGCATAGTTAAGTTTGCATATTTATGAAGTTAAAACATATTCAAATATTGCTAAAATAAATAAATATATATATATATATATATATACTTTTAATAGTTAAATTTATCATTATATAAAAATTTGTCATGTATTTTGCATTTTTATAAGAGATAAATAATATTTTGTTTATTTTTCAACATTTAAAATATTAAAAAAGTGAAAATATATTAAAAATAAAAAATAATTAATAAATTTATTGGCCCGACGGGCTAGCCCGAAAATCGATGAGTTAGGGTTAGGATTAAGATTTTTAGCCCGAAAAAATTTCAACTCGATTTGACCCAGACCGATTAACCCGCAGCCCGATAGGGCTAGCCCGAAACCTGACGGGTTAGCCCGATTGACATCCCTAAGTGTAATAATTTGTAAATTATGGAGCCACAGTAAAAAATAAATAAAAATTGGTATACCTATAACTGTGGCTGCTAACTATAGTCAACCATTAATATCTTGATGAGCAGATCAATTATTTGGCTGCAACCAAAAAGGACTGCAAATCCAACGAGGCATAAAAAAACTAAAGCACAAAGTCATAAATATTAACCTTGGAACTGTGGCATCACTATTACAGACATTCGTTTAACAAACGAGCTTCACTACGTGCACGACACGAGAGTGTTCCGATGAGGAAGGTGGTACTTCTGAATCCATCCACCCCATGCTTCTTTATCAGACCTAAAGTGAACCAGCTTCATTTCACCTCTCTCAAAGCTGTAAACATACAGCTTGTGGTCCGGACCTTCGATAACCATTTCCTCCCCATTCCTCGAGCAACAAATCGGCATATAAAATGTAGCATCGATCACCCCCAAACCGAAGCTATACCGCTTCACCCAGGTCTCCCCCGGTCCACCCTCGTCCATAGTATCCACACCTGCAGTAGATCCACCTGTGCATGATGAACAAATCCGCGACTCCCCTCAATCTCGAGCAACTTATCCCAGTACGCGGTGCAGCTGACCGGGAAACTCTTGGAGACAGACAAGCTTCTCATCGTGTAAGCTCATCGACAGATAGTAGCCACACGGGCGTTTGGTCCAGTATAATGATTCGCCAACAGTCACTGGAGTTTCGGACAGCATGTATCGTAGTAACTCGAAGGGTGGTGCCTCGATGTTTCTCCATTTCCGTGATGAAATGCAGAGGATCTCGCAGCCAGTGCGCTCGAATTTGTCCGTAAACAAGTGCACAACTTGGTACGTTTTCGATTTGCTGGAGTATGCAATGCCGAATGAATCAGATATTATGATCCACTTGCTTCCCAATGGAAGAACAGAGTGTTTTCTGGTAACTGGATTCATGATCATCAACTCCTTGTACTCTCCGAATCTGGCCAAGATCAAGCCATCATAACTCGCAACAATGTCATCCACTTCTACCCAGAAACTAGACTCGATAAAACTATTTCCCCCACTCTTCAAATCCATGAAATGGAAGTAAGATTTACACTTCTCTTCACCTCCTCGCAGCCTAACTGGCTGTAACTGCGTCAGTTTTCGACAGATCAGAACAGTCTCGGATTGCTGAGCAGTACATCTAATGAAGATGGGGCTGTTGATCAAATTGAACCATTTCTTGCACACAAACTGCAACCTGGAAAGGGACTCAACAGGGACTAAAATCAGAATCTTGAAGAGTAAGTCATCAATGAGGGTCAGCTGATTTTGCGCGTCTATCTCCAAGTCTTGAGACGTTGTTGTCTCTTGCTGCGGCGCAGATCTTTCCTCGAGGAACTTGGCTAACTGGTGACGCCTCCAACTGTCGCCATCTCCATACGTGTAATTGACCAGGACTCTGATTTTTCATTTCATGTTGTACTAACTTTGATTTGTTGGCAGTTAAACAACCAAAGAAGATTGAGTTTTTAATTGCTATGAGCTCATAAAACAAATATATATAAGCACATAAAGTATGATGCAACTCAAATTCAGAGAAATCTGTCATCAAGCATTCGGGCCTCTAGTTTAAAGACAGTTTTTTTTCAAGAAACATAGACAAGAAGCAATCATCACTGCGATTTCTGTGGAAATGAATGTAGTTATAGAAAATTCCAACCCGTATGACTAAATATCTGTCATCAAGCATTTGGGGCTCTAGTTTAAAGATGGTTTTTTTCAAGAAACATAGACAGAAGCAATCATCACTGTGGTTTCTGTGGAAATGAATGTAGTTATAGAAAATGCCAACCCATATGACTAAATATCCGTTACGGGGCTCTAGTTTAAAGACGGTTTTTTTTTCAAGAAACAAAGACAGAAGCAATTCATCACTGTGATTTCTGTAAAAATGGATGTAGTTATAGAAAATTCCAACCCATATGACTAAATATCTGTCATCAAGCATTCGGGGCTCTAGTTTAAAGACAGTTTTCTTCAAGAAACATAGACAAAAGCAATCATCACTGTGGTTTATGTGGAAATGAATGTAGTTATAGAAAACTCCAACCCAAATGACTAAATATCTGTCATCGAGCATTCGGGGTAAAGACGGTTTTCTTCAAGAAACACAGACAAAAAAATCATCATTGCGGTTTCTGTGAAAATGAATGTAGTTATAGAAAATGCCAACCCATATGACTAAATATCCATCATCAAGCATTCGGGGCTCTAGTTTAAAGACGGTTTTTTTTCAAGAAACACAGACAGAAGCAACCATCACTGCGGTTTCTGGAGAAGTGAATGTAGTTATAGAAAATAACAACCCATATGACTAAATAATTGGCTTACATTTGCCTAAAAACCATCACATGATCTAGTTAGATTATTGTGTTGAAAAGCCCCAAATTCATTAGATAAAAACAATACAATTAGTTTCCTCCAATTGCCCAAGCTAATTCACCGCAAGCTACTTGAGTAGACGTTTACGACAAACGCTCAACCAGACCAAAATGATCATTTAATTTCTTAACATGCTAGGTATCTTAAGCAAAAGAAATTTATATTGGAGATCCCAAGACCATGTTCACCTATCCGGAGCAGGGACATCATTCATGAGTTATACTCCAGGCAACATCTAAGCCAAAATAACCACAAGCCTAACTCCGGACATTTTAGGGCGATTTAGCATACGTACTGGACCCATGCCGCATGCCCCTCACATCCTTTGTTATCTCATTTAGTTTTAATCTTAGAGATCAGTGAAAGTTGTCTCAATGCAAGCTACTTGAGTAGGAGTTTGCTCAGAGGCTCCCACTTCTCATCTTAAACTAAATGTTTTATTTAGAAACCTCATTGCACCAGAATTGGTGAGAGACCTTTAACGCAAGCTACTTGAGTAGACGTTTACGCTTCAAGATGCCTCACTTCTAGTGAGAGGTCGTATTTGTGGAGGTCTAATGATCTTAGTTAGTAAAGAACCAAAATCCAGCTTAGTATTTTAATTCTAAAGGTTTCATGCGCACACATTATTTTTATGTTCCCATAAATTACGTCACACCCAAAATTCCATCATAAATTAATATGATCCCAGAATTTATAGATATAATTTAAAACATAAAATAAATCACATAAGACATGCTCAAAAATAAATAATTGCAACATGCTTATAAAAGTAAATAATTAAAGCAAACAGGCATGCTTTCCTATTATTTACTAGTGCGCACATAATAAATCACATCATACGAGAAATAATTAAATAAACAAATAAAATTTCTCGTGGCCCCTCAGATGCGATTACAAATTAAATCCTATCTATTAGAAGGTTTTAATTACAATACAGATCTTCAGAATTGGGCTCCCACTGAAAAACTGCAAACCGGGCTGCATAGTGGGCCAGGACTAGGGTTCACAGCTGAAACGGGCCACCTCCGAGCTGGGGAGCCCGAAAACAGGCCCAGCTGCACAAACCCTAAGGTTTATTTGAAACCCTAGCCGCCAGCCACCCCTACAGCCGCCGCCGCCGCCTCTGACCGCCACAGCCGCACCACCCACGCCAACCACCATCCTCGCGTGACATCGCCGGCCTGGTGGGCCGTCGCCGGTCGCACCTGGTGCCGCCAAAAACTGCTGCAGCCGCGAGAGAAAAAGAGAAAATGAGCCGCTGCTGCGAACCGCCGCGCGCGGCCTCCCATCCGACAAATACCACCACTATCGTCGCCATGAAGCAATGACAGAGAAAGGAGAGGGAGGGCAGTGAATGCCGGCGAAGGCGCGGCCCAGCCGCGCGCGGCACAAACTCATAGGGTTTGTTGCTGCGTGCCACCGCCACCCTCGCTGTAGGGTTCCACCGCGAACCCTGGACCTCCGCCTGCCAGATCTGACCAAGAGGACTGATAGCTGCAGAAACAGTAGCAAATAAATTTGTAAAACCCTAAGGTTGTCGAACCCACAGGGATAGTGCAATGAAGGGAATCATATACTGAATATAGTTTTTGAAACCTTTGTTTGGGTAATTCAATTCAAAAGGGTTTTGAGTTTTTTCAAAGCAATCAATTTAAAGAGATTAAAAACAAATATTAAAAAGCACAGATTCCAGGGAAATCTACCAAACTGATCAACTTGCAAGAATTAAATATTCAAACCCCTAAAACACAATTTTGGTGGAAAAATCTATTAATGTGGAATTAACTCC
>JAPKLW010000796.1:23799-51685 GCA_026898455.1 Plectranthus barbatus | reverse complement strand
TCCTTGGTCGGGCAATTAAAACCTAGATTATTAACTAGTGATTATCTCCTCTCGGTCTCAAAAACACAAGTTAATCAATCTCATAAAGATCTAGATTTTCCTACAATTGAAATCTTCGTGGTCAGACAGAAAATCAAAAGTATTAAACTCTCACTTCCTATTATCGATTTTCACCTTTCGGTCCTTCAATCAATAACTAACACCTATTCCAATTTTCATCTCTCGATCCTTCAATTGAAAATAGATTTGAAATAAAATCAAAGAGTTTAAACCAAGGGTTTGAATCAATAAATCTAAACAAGCATCACAGAAGGAGAAACCCTAGAACCTGTTTAGGGTTCTAGCCTAACATATTGAAAATAAACATTGCGAGGAAAAATAAAGATTGCATTAAAAAGTAAAGGTTCAACAAAAAATAAAGAGGAATTCTAAAGCAAACATAAAATAAAGAAGTAAAAACTGTAAAGGGGAAAAGAAATTTAAAACTCAAGAGAAGGCTCTCTAATTCTGAGCTAATTATGAGTTTATATAGAAGTAGGGTTGAGGCCTTGGATGTATATCTTCGAAAATATGATTGATTGCTTCCATATTGATGTATATCTTGTTCCCCAAGCAATTCTCGCCCAAAATATACGAAAATCTCGCCAAATCTCGCCTTTCATGTCTGTCTCGGCCGAGATGGCTCTTGCCCCGGCTGAGATGAAAAATGCGGCCCGACCGAGATGGGTTTCGTTTCGGCCGAAACAGAGACGTTTCGCCACTTCAGACCCTTCTGCGCAGTCTCACGGTTTTGGCCATAACTTTCGTATCCGAACTCCGATTGATCCGATTCCAGTTGCGTTGGAAATCTAACTCAAAGATCTTTCAAATGCTATGCTCCATTAGCTCAGATTCGAACGTTGGAAGAGTTGGTGACTGTTTCTTTGAACATCTGCTACTTTCGGTACGGGTTCTCCATTGGATTTGGCCTAAAACCTGTAAAATCTCACCATGGCAAGCATAATACCCTCTAATATATACTCATGCTCAGTTTATTCAAGAAAACATACTAAAATGCATAAAAGAAAGGAAAAACAATGCGATAAGTGAGTAGAAAAACGAGCTTATCAAGGACGCTGGGGGCAAGCTCCTTATGGTTGGAGAACGCGCGCACACACGGTAAGAGGCGGCCCAGCCGCGCGTAGGCGCCGCCGCCGACCGCCGGTCGCCGGTCGCCCACAGGTGGCGGCTGGTGGTTGACAGGTTGCTGGGAAGTTTTATCTTACTATGGTTGATGATTACAACAGATGTACTTAGACTTTCCTCTTAGAATTTAAGTCTCAAGTTCACTCCATAATTGAAACCTTTGTCAAGTTTGTTCACACTCATTTTGCCAAATTTATTAGAACCATTAGAACTGACAATGATAGTGAATATGTCAATAGCTAATGCCAAACTATATTCAAAAGCTTATGTATCATACACCAAATATTTTGTCTTACACTTAACAAAATGGGGTTGTGGAAAGAAAACATCTTATTCAAGTAGCTAGAGCTCTTATAACACATTCCAAACTTCCTACAACCTTTTAGGCAGAGTTTGTTCTTGTTGCTGCTTTCCTTATAAACAGAATCCCTTCACCCATTCTATCTTAGAAAACTTCTTACTCATCCTACACAAAAATAATGCTAATTATTATATGATAAATGTTTTTGGTTGCCTTGCCTCTGTTATAAACAAGCTTTCTCATCATGATAAGCTTATAGTAAATCTATGTCTGGAACTTTTTATGGATATCCTGCTTCTCAAAAGGGTTATAAAGTGTGCATACTTCCTTACACAAGGTGATTATACCCAGAGATGTCATATTTAATGAAAGTGTCTATCTTTGTATACTTGAATCTTATACTAGAAGCAGTATTCTTCCTATTTGTTGTCCTACATTTGATCAAGATTCTTGTTCACATTCTCTTCCTCCTGAGTCAGTTTCTTTTCCTATGGTTCAAACTCACATATGTTCTCCTATACAACCCTATCTCACTAATCCTCCTCATCTAGTCAACAGACACATCACTAGAGTAAAACATCCTCCTCTATGGCTTAAGGACTATAACACTACATGCACTAGTTTTGAACCATCCTCTTCTTATATGATATCCACTGCTCATAATGATCTCGTTGCTCCTTTATCTACTTCTCAAGATCCCCGTACCTATAATCTGGCAAGAACTAACACTAAATTGTTGGAAGCTACGCAAGAGGAGTTAAAAAGAACAACACTTGGACAATTACTTCCTTTTCGGCTGGAAAGAAGGTTGTAGGTTGCAAATGAGTTTATAAGATTAAGTACAATGCAAATGGTATTATCGAAAGTTATAAGAGAAGGCTAGTGGCTAAGGAAGAAGAAATTAGATCTGTAATTTCTAAAATAAATTCGAAACAAAGAAATTAAGAAAGAATAATTTTGTTCTCCAGATCAGGTCTTCAGATCTCTATCCCTGTGCTGATCAGATCTACTACTGGTGAGGACTTCGTAGAACTGTGGCTTGAGCAGGAACATAATCGAAATTCTCCTCCCTTTTTCTCCAAAGTCGGCGCCCCACTCTCTCTCTCATAGGGTTTGTGTTTTTCAACTGTGTTATGAAGTGACTAGGGTTTCAGAGAGAGAGCTGTCTATTTATGGACCTAGGGTTTTATCCCTAATGGGCTCTTTGGGCTCAATTCAGCATATTTATTGGGCCAGACCTGGGACCTAATGCAAATAATAAAGTGGGCCTATAAATTAATTAATTCTCATGTCCACAACCCAGAACACAATTAATTAATTAATATTAATTCTTTTTCACCACAGAATTAATACTGACCTACCCCTTTATTACCACGTTATGAGAACGGGTTGCATTAATTGAGAATCCCCATATTTAAGGTTACCGGACATCCATTAATTAATCGGAGCCTCTGACAAGCTCTAACTACAATCAATTAATATCTTATAATTCCTGAGTAGTACCACTCAAACCTTATCACTCGTGCCTGAACTTAATCAGCCTGCAGGACTTTGGCACGATGAATGTTATTAAGCTCCTCGGGGAATGTCCCCATCCTATTAGTCGGATATGGTTACCTAAGTTCAGTCTCAGGCGGTACTACACGAACTGCTGTTACCCAAGATGCGGATATACGAGCACGTTACTTAAGCTCTCCACCATGGCAAGTCAAAGCAACAGTCAACCCGTGCAAACCCCTGAACCTTCGTTAGGGTTTGGACTCAATCAATATAATGAGATCTTTTATTCGCTGATGTCAGACAGTCGAATATATCTCACTGCGGTCCATCAATACGCCACCTCTGCGTACCAGCATGTCAAGTAACCAAGACAGACTACTTATTCCGACAATGCCGCAGCCATCCGGACAGACGTATCCTCATACGCTGTCTCGGCTGTGATCATGTTTATGTCTCACTAGGTCAAGTGATCATACTGTCTTCTGCGATCTACAACACGCCGTATGATCGTCCTTATCGGTGAGACAAGAGGATACCATTGTTCATACATGTATGATTGTTAACAGATAGGAGAAATAAACCGTTGTATACTCATTATAATAAATGCTTTCAGTATACAAAACCCATCAGGCTTCACACAAATAGAAGGGGATGACTACACTGAGGTTTTTTCTCTTGTGGCAAAAATAGTTAGTGTGAGGCAGTTTGTGGCTATATCTGCGAAAAACAACTGGTGTTTGCATTTAATTGATATAAATAATGATTTCTTATATGATCACATATTTGATGATATCTACACGTTTCACCCTCCAAGTTACACTATGATCAAAGAAGGTGAAGCATGCAAACTAAGAAAATCTCTTTATGGCTTGAAACAAGCCTAAGGCAGTGGAATTTAGACCTTACTAAGAAGCTAACTGCTTATGGGTTTGAGCAATCAGTTCATGATCACTGTTTTTAAAGTTACATTACACCTATTCTTTCTGTATTCCAACTTGTGTATGTGGATGATGTGCTCATTATTGGATCTATTTTAGTAGATGTGGAGCAAGTTAAGCATTATTTGCATGATGCTTTTATTATTAAGGAAATCAAGAGGTAAAATTATCAACTAAGCCAATACAATTCAATGTTTCTACTATTATTCGTGATGGAGTTATCTTCACCATTGACCTGGTCTCAATAGTCTAACAACTACTTGTAGGATTCGAGTCTACGGCTAATAACATGAGTTGTTATTTAATTCGCAGGACCGTTCTTAGGATATCAAAAACAAATTCAATTAAATAAACCATGCCACCATATTCATGCTTCTACAATAATTAATTGCATAGGGTGGATTCAAGAAAGTACCTGATCTTCAATCATTTGATCTACAGATCTAGATCGGATGATGAACGATGGAGTTAGATCTGAAGCGAAATGGAACCCTTCTTTGATTGTGTTCCTACAGATCTGATCTTCTGATCTGTTCCCTTGCTCCTTGGAAATCTGGTGAGGATTATCTACCAAGTTGAATCAAGAAGCCGGAGGATTTGATCAGAAAAATCCTCCTCCTGATTGCCAATCTCTCTCTCAACCTTACTCAATATTCTGATTTGAATATCAAAAGTATACTGTGGTGGTTACATCTGATCTAAGAGAGAAATCCTTTATATAGTGTTAGGGTTTTGAGAAACCCTAACCCTAATTGGGCTTGAACAGTTTGTGGGCCAGACCAGGGATCAAATGCAAATAATAAAGTGGGCCCTCTTTATTAATTAATCTTTCCTTGTTCAACCCAGAACATAATTAATTAATAAAACATTGTTTTAACCTTCACCACGGTAACAATGCTGACTCGCCTCTTTATTACCATGCTATTAGGAACGGGTTGCATTAAACTAACATGATCCACATATTTAAGGTTTTAGACATTCATTAATTAATTTGGTTTATGACAATCAAACACAATTAATTAATTTCTTATTTCCTGATTAATACCACTCACTCCTTTTCTCTTATGCTTGAACACATCATTCAACTTGCAGGACTTAGCATAAAGAACCTTGTGAGTTCATCAGGGAATGTCACCATCCTGAAACGGATATGCTTACCTATACATCCAGCCTAAGCAGACCCCACACAAATTGCCAACACCCAAAGTGCAGGTATAAGAGTACATGTAAGACTCACCACCATAGCAGATCAAAATGTGGTCAATCCGTGTGTGCCCCTTATCCTTCAGTAAGGTTTAAGATCATAGGAAGTATGTTAGGGATCTGGCTTATTCATATGACAATGAGAATGGCACATCCCACTGTTGATCCCATCAATACATAAACATGTACCGATACATCAAGTAGCTAGGATAAGCCCACTTATGAACCGATGTGCTGCAGCTTGAACCAACAGCCTATCCAGGGACTGTTTCAGCTGTGATACCGTTTATATCTTGCTAGGTCAAACGAACCATATGATCCTCTGTGATCTCCTACACACCATATGGTCATCCCTATCTACGAGATAAGAGGATATTATAGTTCGTCGTATGTTCACATTTATCAGATAGCGAGAATTGTTGATGCAACACATAAATGAAGGCCATTATACAAACACTTAATCATTTATGCTTTCTGTATACAATCCCAACACTACTTTTGTCATCACAAACTAACATCGAGTAGGTGCCGTTTTTTTGCCCTACACTTAGAATGCTTGAACTCTCCCTTTTATCTGATATTGTCTATCTATTATGTTAAAATTACATATTTTTCTCCAAGTATGCATGTTATGTTACCGATGCACCTCAATTGATACTCCCTCCGTCCCGGTTTAATTGTCCCGGGTTGACCGGGCACAATAACAAAGGAGTGTGAGTGTAAAATAAGTTGAATGAAATTAATATTTTATTGTTGAGTATGAAAAAATTGTCTTTTTAAGTAATGTGACAATTGAAGTGGGACGGGCGAAAAAGGAAAGTGGGACAATTAAAATGGGACGGACGAAAAAGGAAACTGGGACTATTATAATCACAAACTTTAAATTTAACTGATTATTTACATCTTTGTGTGTGAGTTATATTATCGAAATTCCTATACAATATAAGCTATAAACATGAAATTGGTATTTATAATTATAATATGTAAAATCCTCAATTCAAATTTCAAACCCTAATCCACTTCGATCTAACATAAAATTAATAGAATTAATAAATTCAAACAATCGGATTTTTTTGTTCCTTATAAACTTCCAAATATATAATAAACATAAATTAATTTAGTAAAATCTAAACTATTACTTTTTAAAGCAACTTCACACAAATGAATAATAGAATTTCAATTTTTGTTATTTAGAACTACAAAACCAAGGAGATGAAAAATAGATAAAGTTAATTAATAATACTACATAAGGAGTTTTATCCTACTACATAATTATAAATTAAAGTTAAATGAGAAAAACTTAATTCCACGTGGATGAATAATGCTAACTTTTTGGTAACGTGGGTCTCCTTCCATTTTTTTTTCTTCACAACAGAGGGGAGAGTACTCTCAATAAAAAAAAAAAAACCATTCTGGTAAAGTTATTTTACCATTTTGAATTATTTATGTTTTTTATATATAATTGATGTATTTTGCTTTTTTTTTTTTGAAGTGTTATAATAATTTTTTGCTTATAAATGCCTGGAGTTGAGCTATATAGAGATGTGATCAAATGAGAAGAAATCTCTCTGTAAGAAAAAAGAATGAATTATATCCATTAGATCTAAATAAATCAATGGTTGATATGCAATCAAGCAACAACTAAAATACGATCAAGCAATACATTAATGTTGCCTGATTGTGTTTTAGTTGTTGCTTCATTGTTTTGTTGCTTGATTGCGTTTCAGTTGTTGCTTGATTGCATATCAACCATTGATCTTTTCAAATCTAATGAACATGATTCATTCTTTTTTCTCACAGGGGAATTTTTCTCACCTGATCCGCTTCAAGCTATATATATATATATATATTATGATTAGGAAATAACTTAATTTCTTTAATCCATTTCATCTCCATTTTTAATGGCTCATTTTAACAACTCGAAAATAAAAAGACTATATTCTAAAAAAAAATTAAATTATATAATACTAGAAAAATCAATTTTAGGGCCCACACAGCCACCATGTGCGTCCCAATTCATACTGATAAATTCATTCCAATTGCTGTCTTTTTGTGAGAATTTAATAGGGGTGTGCAAAATTAGCCCGAATCTGAAAAAATTGATCGAATCAAAGAAATTCATTCAGTGCAATTGTAAAAGAATCGGTTTGGTGGTCGATGATTTTGAGTCCCACAAAATTTTATTTCGGTTGGGTTTTTGTTTTTATGAAAAAAGTTTGAATAATCAAACCGATCGATATTTGTTTTAAATCTATTTTCTTTATATAGATATATTTTAAATAAAAACATATTTAAAAAGAAAGTTTGAAATTTTGTGCGGCTCCAGCCCATGAACCCTGGTGGGAGGCAATTATTATTTCGGTGAATTCGGGTGAGGCGATTTCGCTCGATTACTAAGACCTCCCCTAGCAATGATATTTTAGTAAATGTCATCAATTAAAAAATAATAAACTGAATAAAAATAAATGCAAAAGGCAATGTAAGGGGAATAAAGTCATGACTCTATGCTTGTCGGAGATCTATGGTGTCTTCCAATGTCATCCAATCACATGCTGCAACTTGGCAGCATGTGATTGAATACTCATATTTTTTGGATAAATACACAAAATAATTAAAAAAAAATTAAAAAATTATACCAAAATTCATAATTTTATTTTCTTTATAAAATGAACCCAATATTGATATATTTTCATTCACAACCAAAACTTCTATTTTCTCTAGTATTTCTTCATTTTGATTCAAATATTAACTTTTTAAGTGTATGTAATAAAAATATTATAATTATATAGTTATATAAAAATATATAATTAAAAAATTAATAAAAAAATATTATAAATAATATATATTGAAGTATAAATATGAAAATAAAATAAATGTTAGGTTGGGTTGTGGAGTGTCATTGTTGTGAGTGAAATTGAGTTGGGTTGTGGGTTGTGTAGGTGGATGAGAGAGAAATTATTATTTTATTGTTAGGTTGAGTTGTTGAGTGTTATTGCTGGAGATAGTCTAATGGAATCGACTGAATGCACACTTTTTTTATAAAAATGCTGAGAGAGAATTAGAGTGAAAGGGAGAGGCAGTCGGAGCAACCACGGTCAACGGCACTGGCACTGTTCCCCTATAGTCAAGACAAAGCTTCAAACACGTTGCCATTGCCTAGTTGGAGCACCCAAACTCATTGTGACCTCCCTGTTAAATACTCCCTTCGTCCCATTATATTAGGCACGGAGGGAGATGACACTATAACCAAGGAACAAATTTAAAAACTGATTTAAAAGATAATTAGTGAATAAAATAATGAAAAAGTAATGCTAATGACAAGATTTAAAAAAAGGGCTGCAGTCAAATCACCCCTACACAAGTATAGCTTTGTAGCTAAGTTACAATCCAAATTACAGTTTTGGAGCCAAAAATTCAAGGGAAATTTTCATTCAATCCAAATTTCCCCCCTAATCTACTCCTATAAATTCAATTCCTGTTCAACTTAAAAAAAAAAAAGCAGAAATTGTTCAAGCAAAAATGGGGAAGAACCCAGACATTACAGAGAATAGAAAAGCTGAAATAATTGTATTCTTGTTGGAAAAATCCAAGGACATCAAGCCACAAAGAGGGGTGATCAATGAAGCTGCAACCATCTTCAATGTCTCAAGAACCATCATTTCAAGGATCTGGAAAGCTGCAAGAGAAGGAAAAACAAGAGGTGAAGCATTACATTTAATAGGGAAAAGACATGCTAGAATAAGAAAGCTCAAACATGAGGTAAATAATGAGCAAATAGCTGCAGTCAATTTTCAGAAAAGAGGAACAATTAGGGCACTTGCTGATAGCATAAGCATTCCTAAGTCTACTGTGGGTAGATGGGCTAAAATGAACCTGATCAGAGCACACACAAATTCAATAAAACCATGTTTGACAGCTCCAAACAAACTGTTACAATTGAGGTATAGTTTACAAGCCATAGCTTATGATCATGTTTCGAAGAAATTTAAGTTCAAACCAATGGAGAATATTGTTCACATAGATGAGAAATGGTTTTACTTAACCAAAAACACACATAGGTACTACCTCACAGAATCAAAACCAGAGCCACATAGGACATGTAAGAGCAAGAAATTTATTCCTAAGGTGATGTTCATGTGTGCTGTAAGTAGGCCGATATTTTCAGATCAGGGCAGTGTTATTTTTTATGGTAAAATAGGGATGTGGCCATTTATAGAAGAGGTTGCAGCTAAAAAAAACAACTAAAATAGGGATGCTGGTACACTAGAACTGAAACCGATTCAATCTATCACTAAGGAAGTGATAAAGGCTTGTCTAATCAACAATGTAAGTACTTCAAGTTTAAACATGCCTAAATGTTGATTGTGCATGAAGCTAATGAATTGACTATGTATTTACAGGTTATTCCAGCAATTAAAGAGAAGTGGCCTACATGTTTAAGTAAAACAATTCACATTCAACAAGATAATGCAAGGCCCCATATCACAAATGAGAATGAAGATTTTCAAAATGCAACAACTTCAGATGGATTTAACATTGAATTGGTGCAACAACCACCTAATTCTCCTGATTTAAATGTCAATGATTTGGGGTTTTTCAGGGCAATTCAAAGCTTGCAGCAGCAACAAGCATGTCAAGATGCAAGAGAGCTTGTAAATGCAGTGATAACAAGTTATAACAGCCTTGAAGCAATAACTCTAAATAAGGTGTTTCTATGCCTACAAGCTTGTTTCCTAGAGATTATGAAAGTTAAGGGCTGCAACAACTATAAGCTGCCACATATGAAGAAGGATGCATTGATGATGCAAAATGCTTTGCCCAGAAATCTAGAGGTACCAGTCGACTTAGTTAAAGATTGTCTACACTATATGACTGAGCATGGGCATGAAGCAAATGACATGGAATGCCTCATTACACATTTGAGTTTAGCATTTTCTTTACTGTAAAGCATAGATAGGAAATTGTTTAGTGCAGCTAGCCTGGAACTTTTGTAAAGCACATAGGACTTTTGTAAAGCACATTTGACTTTTGTAAAGCATATTGACATGTAATCGTGCACATTCAACGTAGACATTTTCAAGAAACCACTTCAAACATGTTGAAACACATTTAAAAAAGACAATGTTTCATGAATGTGTTAAGGTTTGTGTGAGCAAGTTCAAATCATTTCAGGAATTAACCTTAAACCCACAGCAGAACCATAGAATTAGCATGCTGAACAAGCAACACATAGAACCAGCAATACAAAGGAACCAGCAACACATATAACCAGCAATAGCAACACATGTAACCACTCATGGCCGAAAAAGATGAGCAGAACCACAATAGATAGAATCATAAAACCAGCATATGATAGAACCGCAATCGATAGAACCAGCAATAGATAGAACCAACAATAGATAGAACCACCAACACATAGATCCAGCCACAACAACACATGTAACCACTCATGGCCGAAAATGAATCAACATGCAGACCACCAACACATAGATCCAGCCAAAGGAACACATATAACCAAAAATGGCCGAAATAGATGAACAGTAAGGTAACAAAGAGAGAAATCACCGAATGTTTGGGAACTGAATGTCCCAAAAAAGTCGGACGACTTCCATCTTAATCTCGTGAGAAAAAGCCAACTCTTGTGCAACCATCGCCAGCCACTGCCTCTCCTTATCCACATCGAAAGAGAGCTCCACCTCGTCGGGATCACCGCTCAGCACCGTCGCTCCGTTCAGGCAGAACACATCACTGTCAACCCACCATGCCATCGAGTCTGCGGCGGCAACGATACCATCAGCGGCGAGCAGACTCCGCTCAAAGCCATCGCTTGGCCGCGTGCCATAGTCGTGTTCGAAGTCGTCGCCTGCACGCATTTCCGTCAAGGCAGCGGCGGCAACAACCCCACCGTCGGGATCGCCGCTTGCACGCTGAACAGAAGGGCAAGGGAGAGGAGAGAGAGGTGTCATCATCGCGGCTTCAGGGAGAAGGGAGAGGGGTGTCATCATCGCGGTGGTGAGATGCGACGGAGGGGAGATAGGAGGGCAGCGGAGTTACAGTGCGGCGCATACCAAAAATGAGAGAATAATCGAGATAGATGAAGGAATTAGGGTTTGGGAGAGGAGGTCGGCGGAGGATTTAGGGTTTGAGAAAGAGAGATGAATTACGGCGCATATCACAAAAATGAGAGAATAATCGAGATAGATGAAGAAATTAGGGTTGAAAGGGGTAGGGGTAGGGTAGTAAATAGGAGAAAAATAGAGGGTAGTATAGTCATTTTTGGTTTAAGTAATTGTAATTAGATTTTATTAATTTTTTGCCAAAAAGGAAATGTGCCTAATAAACGGGACGGACCGAAAAGGAAAGTGTGCTTAATATAATGGGACGGATGGAGTATTAAAAATCTTGAATTTAAAAAGGCTTGAAATTTTAAGAGTCTCCAATTCAAAGATAAATAATAAGTAATTATTATATTATACTTGCATAGTTATTTGCTATATATAGTCTATCAAGAATTCTAGGGCATAATAAATTTTTGTAATTAAATTTTACATTTGAGGAATATTTTTTTTCTCATAGTTTATTATGATCAACAAGATCTTTTATAGGAGTATTTGAATTAGTTGTTGGCTCGTGCTAATTGCTTTTTATATCATATCTCCACTTGGGCAAAATTTTATTTATATTTCACGCCAGTCAGAAAATGCATCGGAATAACCATCACTGGAGGAACCCCACGGCTTTCACAGTTTTCTCCGCCTCCCTCCCGCCCCAGACGTACTTCCTCTCTCTCTCTCTCGTTTTGGAGAGTTGACTACGTTTAAATTGTGTCAATATATACTTTGTTAAAGAACATCTATGTCTTGACTAATTAATTCCTAAAACTTGATTGTTTTTTCAAACATTTTGGTTAGATCTGTTATTCGATTTGTAGGATGTTGAAGACACCACTGATTCCTTTCAGCGTATGTTCATTTATAAGTGTTCATCTCATAAAAAAACTCATAGTTGGGTATTGTTGTTTTAGTGCTAATGATTGATGCACATGAATTTTACCCCATTGTCATTTGCTCAATCTCTCTGTTACTTCTTTTGTGATTTTACGAAGCTCGTTGCGTAATTAATGTTGGGACGATAACTCCTCCATTCGTATGATATTGTATAAATCTGCTTCGTTATCTTTGGACTCTTTTTCTGAACACAGTTGTCACCTGCACTTGTGAAAGCTAGAAGACCTATCCATCTGATTCTGAAGGCTTCTGCAATCACAATGGAGCTCACAATCACCCGACCTGATGACTGGCATCTCCATCTTCGCGATGGGGAGCTTCTCGAAGCTATTGTCCCCCACAGTTCACAACACTTTGGAAGAGCCATAGTTATGCCGAATTTGAAGCCTCCCATCACCACCACAGCTGCAGCTATGGCCTACCACCAATCTATCTTGAAAGCTCTGCCTCAAAATAGTGATTTCACTCCATTGATGACACTTTATTTGACAGACACAACCAGCCCTAATGAGATTAAGTTAGCAAGTGAGTTTCACGTCTTCATGGCTTTATGTTTGATTTTTGGATTTTGTTTCTGATTTTGAAATAGTTTTCTATCACAGAGGAGAGTGGAGTTGTATTCGGTGTCAAATTATATCCAGCCGGTGCCACCACGAATTCGCAAGATGGTGTAACTGATCTATTCGGGAAGTGTTCGCCTGTACTCGAGGAAATGGTTAGGCACAATATGCCTTTATTGGTGAGATATCTTTGTTAATTCACAAGAGTTTGCTAGTAGAAAAATAAAAGCAAGATTGAATGTATGGATGCAGAAATGATTGGTGATATATATAACTAAGTGCAGGTCCATGGGGAGGTAACGGATCCAGATGTCGATGTGTTTGATCGTGAAAAGATGTTCATCGACACAGTTCTCAGCCCCTTACTTCAGAAGTTTCCTCAGTTGAAGGTTGTGATGGAACACATCACCACCAAGGATGCTGCAGATTTTGTTTTGTCTTGTGATGAAAGTAAGATAGATGCTCATGTTTGATCAAGCAGAACGATACGAAGTTTGTTTAATTTCAATCATGGTATCTATCTATGTAGGATTTGTTGCAGCAACAGTCACACCACAGCATCTGGTTCTCAACAGGAATGCCCTTTTCCAAGGAGGACTGCAGCCTCACAATTATTGCCTCCCAGTATTGAAGAGAGAGACACACAGTATGCCTATAATTTGCTATTGCTTTCTCACTTTGCCAAGATTCTCTGCTAATGAAATGTGCATGATTAGTAAATGTTGTTTTCCACTTGTAGGCATATATTTTCTAGAACATGAAAGAAATGACTATTTGTAACCTCTGTTGTAAAATACGGGCTAGGCAGAGCCTAGGTGCTAGGCGTCCCGAAAAACACTTATACAGTTGCCTTATATGGTTTTAGAATTATACGGCATCTAGACACTTCGATTAGACGGGTTGTGTGGATTCTTTGTGCCGGATAGGCAGGGCTGTACGACAAATTTTAAGATATTAATAAACAAGATTTTAAAAGCATAAATAAATTAGAAAAAAAAAAATAGTAGATTTTTTCACTCTTCTCCTAGTGTCCTGCCATCCTCGGCTCCTCGCCTTTGCCTTTGTAATATGAATATGAGAATTGTTAGAGTTTTTGGTAAATTTATTTTGATATTGTCTACTATTTTTATGTTCTGGATAATCTAAACTTTTTTGAAAAGTTAAAATATTTGTAGTTCTGTTTTAAAATTATCATTTATTTTGGAGATTTAGATTTGAAAATTATTTTGCTATAATATTGTTTTTATCTCCATTTATTTATAATATAAAAATATATTTGGTTGCACAAGTGTACAATGGAATAGACCGTCTAGGCGATAGGCCTTATATAACTACCCGACTGGTGTCTAGCGCAATAACAACTTTGTTCGTAACTCTCAGGGCAGGCAATCGTATCAGCTGTGACAAGCGGAAGCAAGAAGTTCTTTCTTGGAACTGACAGCGCTCCGCATGAAAGAAAGAAGAAAGAGTGCCCCTGTGGGTGTGCTGGAGTCTACAATTCTCCGGTGGCCTTGTCAGTGTATGCGAAGGTTTTTGAAGAGGTAAAGTCCGGGACAACACTGCATCAGAATCCTTTCCTAATCTGGTTATGCTATGATCCTTAATTAATGGTACTATACTACAGGCTGGTGCACTGGACAAGTTAGAAGCTTTCACGAGCTTCAACGGGCCAGACTTCTATGGTCTTCCCAGAAACAGCTCAAAGATAAAACTGAGTAAATCCCCGTGGACTGTACCGGAGTCTTTTTCATATTCCGGTGGTAGCATCGTTCCGATGTTTGCTGGTCACACTCTGGAGTGGCTACCGTCTTCTGTGTAGAAGGAGAGGCATGCATCCATGATGAGTTATGTTTTCTTTCACTTTGATTTGCTCTTGAGGACTTGGTGGGGAGAGATTTCTGATCTCCATTTGTTGATGGACTCATTCATAACTGAGCTTCTTACAAACTCTACTAATTCTAAATTAGAATTGCTATCGAGTTGTATTTTTAATTTGGACAGCTATGCATTGTTGATTGTTAAAGTGGAAGCTAGCTTGTTAATTTGCACTATTATGTATTGATTGAAATTAACCCAAATACAATGTATATTTTTTTTTTTTAATTTGAGGTGAAAGGTGAGGTAGAGGTGGCAATTTTTGATCCGATCTGATAATCCGATATGAATTCGCACGATAATAATTGATACGGATTGAGGTTTATCGGATTTGGATTACGGATTGAGGTTTATCGGATATGGATTCTTATCGGATTGACATGATAAGGACACAAACATTTTGGATCGAATTCGGATTGAATACGGATCGGATTGAATAATCAAATAAATGGATTGAATTCGGATCGGATACGGATATTCGTTAATAAATTAGTAAAAATTATTTAGTTTTTAAATATTATAATTAATTAATTGATTTTGATATATTATTTAGATTTAGAGATGTTTCAAAAATTCAAATCTTTTAGTTCTTCATTTTCCGTGTCCCATTTGTTTAATTCACCAACAAAAAATATATTTATTTATTTGTTCATTATACTAATCTTCCACTATCAAAATTTAATAACTTTTTTTTCTCAACTTCAAGTTCTCAATTAAGTTGTATCAATCGATTAACTAGCTGGTGAGATCTTAAATTTAAATGTTGATGAAAGTATTGTAAAATCGTGTGAATACTCATTCATTGTTTCAACTCTTGCAATTTCACCATGATAGATGAAATGTATTTATTATAATTTATTTTATTTGTTATAAATTTTAAAGTTTTAATTAATATTTCTCTCCGTCAAAATTGTAAGTGGAGTATTGACGACTAAGGTGAATGATTGATCAGTATTTAGAAATGAGCAAGTTTGATCACTAGTATTTGAATTTAAGATTTATCTATGTATCTTGACATATTTGATTGAGGATTTTAGTTTTAAATGAAGTTACAGTTTTATTTATTTATCCAACACAAGATTTGAACAATTAAATATAAATGTTTTATATTATTATCTTATCAAATTTTTATTTGATTATAATTGTATTTATTGAAATATATTCTTATTGAATTAATTTGATTTGAATTATTTTCGGATCGGATCCATAACGGATCATTCGGATTGGATATTTACCGGATTCCTAATGGATATGGATCGGATTCGTGCGTATACGAATTTTAGCTTAACGGATCGGATACGGATACGAATTTTAATTTTTCTTAATGGATCGAACACAGATTTGATCTTAACGGATCGGATTGATAACGAGTTGACACAATAAGGATACGATCAGCACGAATTGCCACCCTAAGGTGAGGTATCAATTTATTGTTGTCAAAATTCCGTTTATATTTATTCAATAAAATAAGAAAGATATGGGATAAATCAAATTGAGAATTAAGTCAATTTATCTATGATTATCAATCCCCAAACTCGAAGAAGGTTTTGGATTCCACAGACACAATATAAATAATTTTCGTTAAATTAAATTTACACTATAAAAACTTTAAAACGAGCTCCATGTATTGTATATTTCTTTGCAATATTCATTGTTGTTCCCTATGAAGATGAATAAATCAAATTGAGAATTAAGTCAAATTAAATTGACACTTAAAAATCATTAAAGTGAGACTTTTAAAATATAAACTTCATCTTTATTTTTAATTTTTTTAAAAAAACGTTTTCAAACAAGTATTAGGTTTATGAATTTGAAATTTGAGCCTCACCAGACCTGATCTAAACTTTGTTGTGCATAAGCCAAGTCAAATTCTTTTTTTCAAAACTTTGCACTCATCATTTTGATCCAGCTACTAGAGTTTTACGATACCTCAAAGGCACAACACGACAAGGGATTTTCTTCTCGAGCAAGTCCACTTTTTGGAGCTAAAAGTGTTTTGTGATGCAAATTGGACAGCATGTCAGACACTAGCTAGGAAATGAGTTAGTGGGTTTTGTTGCTTTCTTGGATATTCTAAATCAAAGAAACAACTAGTTATATCTAGATACTACAGCCGAGGCAGAGTATAGATTCATGGCAACATGTGAAATAGTGTGATTATGTGCTCTTCTTAAGGAGATTGGATTCTGCGTACCGCAGCCATTTACTGTATATTGTGACAATCAAGCTGCTATTCACATAGCTCAACACATAGAACTTGATTGTCATCTTGCACGAGAAAATCTTGTTGCAGTAGGAAATCTTAACGAAGGCTCTACCATAACTACTTATTTCAAAGTATACTCCATCTTGAGGGAGAGTATAAAGCATAGTAGTAGTTGAGCTACCATAACTACTTATTTTACACCACATTGTAGAGTATCAGTTAAATGTCTTTAGCAATGTGATATAAATAGATATACCTAAGGATTTTCAGAAATAAATTGAAATTTCCTTTTTCATCGTTTTTCCTCGTGTCAATTGTTAAGTGCTGATAAACTTGAATATTAGAGTTCAAATCGTCCATTTCTCATCATTTATCTTAAACGCATGTTAAATTTGTTAGTTTAATTTAATTTTCTAGGATCTTTCATTTATATGATTCATCCAATATAAATAATTAGATAAGAAGGATATTATAAATACCTTGATCCATAGCTACAACTTCAAGAAGCTTCTTTAATACTCTTTTGATTTATCCAACCTTTATTTATTTCCCTCTCTTCCTTTCGTTCTATAATGTTTCTACTTTGATGGTACATAGAGAAGAGGATTAGAGACCTCTATTTAT
Organism: Plectranthus barbatus; assembly: GCA_026898455.1. Taxonomy (NCBI): domain Eukaryota; kingdom Viridiplantae; phylum Streptophyta; class Magnoliopsida; order Lamiales; family Lamiaceae; genus Plectranthus; species Plectranthus barbatus. The sequence goes on along the minus strand of JAPKLW010000796.1, from coordinate 34,286 downwards.
AGTGACAGATTTCATATGTTGTGTCATTTACAAAAGAACATAACATTTCACTTATGTCTCCAAGAGTTGTATCCTTTCATTTCAATCCTCAAAGATTGTGTCCATTATTCATTTTATTCTAAATGTTATAATATATTATACAATAAGATACAACATTTAATAAAATAATATTAAAGGGAGAGAGAAGGGAATTAAAACCCATAACTCTATTTCTTTAATACTTAATAGCTATCATCTTAAGTAATATAATATAGAGTCATATACTTTAATTATATGGGCCATCATATATGATTATAATAAAAATAATCTAACAATCTCCCACTTGGCCCATCTAATGAAATGAAGAATCATCAATCATAAGTGTGCACCTTTCATTGACTCTTTCAAATCATTATCTTTAATAAATAAAATTAATTAGGATCATGGCGGTCACAAAATCGATTTGTCGACATGATTCCGTCCATGTATGACAAAATTAATCCAATTTAGATTTCCTCCTTTCAGGGAACATTTATATTATCTCACGAAAACAATCATGTATACTACGTAATGTGAGACAACTAACAATTAAGCAAAAACATAACTTAAATTCAATTCACAAGTATCATTTTGCTTATGAGCAATCCATTATTTGTGTATACGCATACTTTAATATCACGCCAACAAGGACTTGTCTATTACACCCATTCTTTCAATATGGCCAATGAACATTTTGGGCAATAATCCTTTAGTAAGCAGATCCGCTATCATTAGTGTACATTTGTGCTCAATGATACTTTATGTTTTTGCACTTCTTCCAGACAAGTATTTCACTCATCTTTTAACAGAAGAAGATTCGTGCAGAATCATCACAATACATTCTCAGTTATCTCTCTATAATGTTAACAATACTCAGACCCGAGGCAAATTCTGCAACACATTCCATCAACTGTAGCCTCAAGGCATGCTACACGAACATACAATTAAAAGTAGATTTCCTTATATCTACATATCTAATGTAGTTTGAATCCAAATGATCTATGACTTGAAAGTCACTAGATCTTCTGTTCATGATCATGTAATCCTTGGCGTCTTGTAAGTACCAAAGATATTCTTTGCAGTTTTTCCAATAGTCTAATTCATATTACTTTGGTATCAACCTATCATTCACACTTTAATACTGATATTTAGCCAAATATATAATTGGGCAAACATCTGACTCTCAATCACTGAAGCATAGGAAATATTTTTCATTTCCATTAGTTCTAAATTATTCCCTTAAGGACATTGCATTTTAATAATTATGTCCGCTTTGTGAATTAGAACTATCAATGAAGAGTACCTTACCATTTTAAACTTCTCTAGAATTTTACTAATATAATTTTTTTGGGATAACCTTAATCATCTTTGTGATGCATTATGAAATATTTCTATTCCAATCACATATGATGCTTCTCCCATATTTTCATTTCAAAATTCTTAGAGAGATATTTCTTTACATCATGTAATAAATCATTATCATTTGCGGCAAGAAGAATGTCATCAACATATAGAAAAAGGATAATAAACTTGCTCCCACTGACCTTCATATAGATACACCGTCAACAGTATTCTCTATAAAACCATAAGATAAAATGATATCATTAAACTTAAGATACCATGGTCAGGAAGCTTATTTCAATCCATATATTGACTTCCTTAATTTACACACAAGTTTTTCCTTTACTATGGCTAGGAAACCATCTAAATGGTCCATATAAATTTCTTCGTCCAAATCTCCATTCAGAAAGACGATTTTGACATCCATTTGGTGAAACTCCAATTCATAATGGACCACCAAAGCCAAAATGATCTTAAAGAGTCCTTTTTTGAAACTGGAGAAAATGTCTCTTTATAGTCAATGTCATCTTTTTGAGTAAAACCTTTAGCAACAAGTCTGGCTTTATAACGTTCGATATTGCCTTTGGAGTCTCGTTTGGTTTTGAAAACTCATTTACAACCAACTTGTCTTGAACCCCTAGGCAACTCTACTGGTTCCCAAACTTTATTATCATTCATAGATTTTAACTCTTCTTTCAGAGCATTGAGTCACTTTTCAGAATCATCACATTGAATCACTTGTTTAAATAAGACTGGATCTTTATCAATGCTTAAGTCACATTCATGTTCAAGTGAGTAAATGACATAGTCATCTGAAATAGCTGATTTTCTTTGTCTTTCAGATCTCTTTAATGTTATTTCTTGTGGTACCACTTGTTCATCTATGACTTGAGTATTGTTATTTGACTCTGTTACATTTTCATTATGTGAGTTTTGAACATTGATTTGTTGTTCCAATAAGTTATTATTATTTGATATGACAACAAGAACAACAATATGAGGAGAAGGTTTTGATGTTGAACTGTGTCTATTAGTTTTTCTTTAATTTCCACATCTCGTAATTCTCCACTCCCACTAATGTTTTCATTTTCAATGAACAGAGTACTACCAAACTCAACTATTCTCGTATTATGGTTAAGACAATAAAAATCTATACCTTTTGATTTTCAGGATACCCAATGAAATAACCACTAATGGCTCTTGCATTGAGTTTCTTTTCATGTGGATTGTATATCCTAATTTCTGTTGGGCAACTCCAAACGTGTAGGTGCTTTAAACTAGGTTTCCTTCCTATCCACAATTCGTAAGAAGTCTTAGGAATTGCCTTACTAAGAACCCTGTTAAGCAAATACACAACCATCTTTAATGCATGTATCCACAAAAACAAAGGTACAATACTATGACTTAACATACTCCTAACCATATCCATAAGAGTACGGTTCCACCTTTCTGCTACACCATTTTGTTGTGGTGCATTGGGCATTGTATATTTTGCACAGATGCCACGACTTTCAAGGAGTTTTGTGAATGGACCTAGACATTGTCCACTTTCATTAAATCTTCCATAATATTCACCACCTCTATGTGATCTCACAACTTTTATCTTTTTATCTAACTGTCTTTCTACCTCATTAATGAACACCTCTAGAATGTCCACTGACTGAGACTTTTCATGCAGTAGATGTAAGTAACAATACCATGAGTAATTATCAATAAAAGTGATAAATATTTTTCATTTCCCCAAGTTGGAATATCAAAAGGACCAAAAATATTTGTGTGTATTAATTCCAAGAGCTCACTGCTTCTCATAGCTGGGTTCTTTGATATTTGTCTAGTTTGCTTTTCTTTAATGCAATCTATACAAACATTCTAGTCAGTAAAACTCAAAGAGGTAAGATTTCATCTTTTATTAACCTCATTATTCTTTCTTTGGATATATGACCCAATTTTTTATGCCATAAGAAAGCAGAATGTTCATTATGTGCACTTTGTTTATTTTCATTAGTATATTCAACATGGAACAAGGATTCAACAAAAGTAGCATCAAGATTGAAACGATATAAACAATCTATTAATGTACCTGAACCATAATAGTACATTTGTTTATATAATGAAACATTATTATCAATCTTAAAACTATAACATTCAGCATCCAACTTTCCAACATAAACTAGATTTATAGCACAATCAGGGAACATAAAGATACTTTACAAGATCTAGACAACATCCAGTGTCTAAGATCAATCTATAAGTCTCAATTACCTCTATTCGTGCCATCATTCTGCTATCTATAAACAAAATTTTTCATTCTTGTTTATAGGCTGGATCGAAAGGAATCCATACATAATATGTGAAACATAAGTGTTTCACCAGATATAACCACCAAAGCTTTATTAGGTACTTTAATAAGATTTGATTCATAGTATACTGAAACATAATGTACACATTTCCTTTTGAACCTAGTCTTTCTTTTCAAAAGTGACATTTGAGCTCTTTATGAATTATTCCATTATCTTATTTTCAATGAGGCTTTATCCTTCGTTTTATTTTTCATGTCATTCTTAAATTTGTTGGTACTAGCTCTTTCATGAAATATAAGATGGATATAGTGAATTTTAATTTTCATTTATCTCATTTCTTTCTGAGTTAGCATGCCCTTAATTCTTGAAGGTCTTGATTTTCTGTGAGGTATTATTATTCACCTGAATCTGACCAAACTCAATAGGAATTGAGTTGCAAATGAACTTTACAAGAAAGGTCTCACTCACATCCATGCCTATTGATTTCAGATTTATAGCTAGATTTGACACAATCATGAATAGGTTGTGAAAAATCAAATTTCTTTGATTGTCAGCTCACTCATGAGATTTCCAACAAATGGGCTTATTAGCAATGCCCGATTGGGAGTGATCTTTAATAAATCCTCTTGCATTGTTTTCTTAAACTTTATCGATTAAGCTTTTCCCAAGTCATATAAAGACTTGACTGTTTTTTGTACTGGTGACAGTACTTATAGGTATTTTATCTGCGACTATTGCTAAGTCCATACCCATAACACCAAAATGAAAGTTTACTTATTATGCCCAATCATTATAATTTTGCCCACTAAACTTAATAAGGTCATTACCCAAAGCAACTACACTAAAAGCAACTGCAAACATTTCACATGATCATACGTAAATGCTATGAGTAAACCTTAAAGGATTTGGGCTATACTTAAACATAAACTATTTCAAGAATGGTGCCAAAATAAGGTATATATTTTCATATACAAAAGCCATAACAGATAATCAAATATGTACAAGTAAAACATATATGTTATATTTGGACAACAAATAATATTTACTCAACATAAAAATTTATCCATTTAATTGTCATTAATTATAAGCAATGATCCACCTTTGGGTGATCTCCTAGCATTAGAAATAATGATCTCAATTGTTCTAACTCAGCTATTGGCAAATAAGAACAATTGAACTTTTCATAATTAAATATTTTATAACTTTCAAGCCAACCCACTTTGGCGAGCAATTAGCTTGATTGTTACTATAAATATTTAATTCATTAATTATGATAAATATTATCATGATCATAAATTTTTAAACATTCAAACATAATGGCGTAAGTATTATAAAATCATATGATTATGATCATATCATAATGACATAAGAAGCAAGTATTAGTAATAAGCATAATCATGTCATTCTCTAAATCATATTCATAACTTTAAAAGCATGTATCAGTGATATGCTAATAAATTTTATCAAATTTAGCATGCTTTAATTCTTTATTAAATATGATAAAACTTATCTATTATTTTATTTTAACATGGAGAATCATATAAATTGATAACGCATGCTCTGATACCAATTGTTAGTTTAATTTAATTTTCTAGGATTTTTCATTTATATGATTCATCCAACATAAATAATTAGATAAGAGGGATATTATTGTAAATACCTTGATCCATAGCTACAACTTCAAGAAGCTTCTTTAATACTCTTTTGATTTCTCCAACCTTTATTTATTTCCCTCTCTTCCTTTCGTTCTATAATGTTTCTACTTTGATGGTGCATAGAGAAGAGGATTAGAGACCTCTATTTATAGTGACAGATTTCATATGTTATATCATTTACAAAAGGACACAACATTTCACTTATGTCTCTAAGAGTTGTATCCTTTCATTTAATATTTAATTATTTTATATGAAATGATGCAACTCTTCATTTCAATCCTAAAAAATTGTGCCCATTCATTTCATTCTAAATGTTGTAATATATTACACAATAAGATACAACATTTAATAAAATAATATTATTCATTTAAAGGGAGAGAGAAGGAAATTAAAACCCATAACTCTATTTCTTTAATACTTAATAGCCATCATCTTAAGTAATATAATATAGAGTCATATACTTTAATTATATGAGCCATCATATATGATTATAATAAAAATAATCTAACAAAATTGTGCTTCAATTGTAGTGATTCCAGTTGAACTTCCGTTTGCTGGAAAAAAGCAAGTGGCTTAATCACTGTTGCTTTGGAAGCCAACGTCTTGATACTACTTTTGACTGTCAACAACTTCTCTCTACTATTCCAATTCCTAGACCTCTTTTTTTTTTTTTTTTTTTTTTTTTTTTTTTTTTAAATTTTTATTTTGGCCTTTTTCTTAAAACTGATGCATATATACACCATATATATAGAGAGAGAGATCTGTGTTGTTAAATGTTAACCATCCTTAGTGAGACTCTGTCAAAAACAAAAACAAAAAACTATTCTACTTAAATCTTATTACTAAATATATCACTATTTTATACAAGCACACAGCATTTTTTATTTATGTATGCTCCATTTTCTCTTGTCCTACATCATACATGTATGAATAAAAAATGACAAAAACCTGACACTAAGGCAAAGAATAAAAAAAGGCAAAAACTTGCGATAGACACGCCTAAACGGTTTAGGCGGATTTTATCCATATCCAAATGAGATCATCCATATATTAGATGTGATTGGCTTAGATTAATAGATAAAATTCGCTTCAATCGTTTAGCCGTGCCTAAACTGAGACTTAAAAAAAAAAAAAAAGAAAGCATACGTGGGACGTGAATAGACAGATCTCATCACCGTACCCAATGCTCTTTTAGTAAAGGTATAGAATATTTACTTTTTCTTTTCTCAAAAGGGAAGAACTCAGAACTCTCATCATCTTGTTTCAGCAAGTTGAGTGGTTATCATAATTCACCAACTCCATTTCGGCTCAATTACTTTCAAATCAAAACTGAAAGAAAAGAAAAGAAAAATAATGGTTTAGGATTTTTTTAGAAAATGAACTCTTTTATTAACAGCTAGTATACAAATTTAAATGTTCTATAGTTTTTAGTATTCAAAAAGATCTAAGCATGCATTAGTCTCATTTAAAGGAGCCGAGCAGTCATAAAGGGCATTGAAGATTCAATGATAAGGAACAGAGATTCACACAGTTATGACTGCAGTACAACGTTGTTCAAAGTCTGACACAAATGAGACAAAACTGCCTCTGCAAAAGTTTGACAGTGTTCAGAAAAGGCAGTGCAACATCAACAAAGAATGGCCATTGATTGGACATCATTCCAATTGTCTCTAACCGCTACTTTCAGAGATTCAACTATAAATAGCAGAAGGACCGAAGAGATACACACCTGAATTAATTGAAGCATTTAAAGCTCTTAAGCGAACAACAATTACTCTGTGTGTCAATACTTGAACACGAGGCTCATTTGCTTATTGAATCATTTGTGATTCACCGTGTGATCTGTACACGAGGATTAAGTCTAATTGACTTAGTCTTTTTTGTTGGTGTTCTTACTTTTCAAAGTAAGAACATATCAACTTGGTTCCCTGTGGAGGAACAGGTTATTACGGGCTTCTGCCGATTCTCGAGTGTTCTGGGAAGAACTCAACCATCCATCTACTGAAGAAGGAGAAGGGATGTTTATCCTCAATCCATCTCTGACGACCACCAGTTATGAGAAGACTTTGAGGTGCCTACCTGGCTTCGAGAACTGAAGAAGGAGTGAAGATCAACTACCTGGGCGAGTGATCCAGTTTACTGCGGACGGAGGTTTTCGCAGTGATTGGCTATAGATCGTGAGGAGTGTAAAACTTCATTGCTTAGTGAATTATCGGATTAATTTCCGAAGAGTGGACATAAGACTTAAATATCCGAACCACTATAATATCCTGTCTCATTTACAACTTTCATTAATTTTCGCATTATACAGTTTTCAACTGGGTTTTGAAACCTTCAACACTTCTCTAAAGTGTTGAAGTGTATAATTGAAAACTCAGTACTTAAACTTTCGACTAACACAATTTTTATAAATTAGAAACTAAAAAACTAAGCCCTTAGTTTTTAAGTGCAAACACTTAGTAAAATTTCCGCAGCACATTTATTTAGACTCTGATCAGGGACCAACACTATCAGATTTTGAATTCTGTTCGGGTAACCTGTTAAGGTTGGGAGGGCTGGCCCTTATATAGAGGAAGACCTATGGCAATTTTAATTTCTATCCATTAGACTCATAAATCCAATCGTTAGACTCACGGATTATATTGTGCAATCGTAGCTCATACCTTAGTTCTCCTTTCTACTTTGCTCTGCAGCGTAAGTGTACATTACGCTAATTTTATGACAGACTACTTTTCAACCCGAGGAATCCCAGTTTGGATAACCTTGTACTAACTTGGGCATGTATGAATGCCTAAGTCTGACTGAGCTTAGATATCTTTCGAAATGCTCATTCTTTAAAGGTAGAGGCTCTGATATTGACTATTAAAAGTCAGTACCGCTTTTCTATAGGGTTTGAGTCTACGATGGACAACACGAGTTGCCATTAATGAATTTCTTGCCAAGGATCGTTCTTAGGATACCAGGAACAAATTTCAATTAAATAAACCATGCGATCCTATGCATGCTCCTACAATACTAATTCAGATGATGGATTTAGAGAATACCTGATTTCACCGTTTGATCTACAGATCTAGATCGGAGCCAATAACGATGAAATAGATCTGGATCTGAATCTGAACAACGGTGATGAACAGTTGTTCCTATAGATCTTATCTTCTGATCTGTTCTCTTGCTCCTTGGAAATCTGGTGAGGATTATCTACCAAGTTGAATCCGAGATCTGGAGAAAGCAATCAATTTCTCCCTCTGGAACCGCCGCCGTCTCTCTCTATTTTTCAATATACTGAAAGTCTCTTATTGATCTGATAGAGAGAAGGCCTTTATATAGTGTTAGGGTTTTGAGAAACCCTAACGCTAATGGGCTGTGAGCAATTCATGGGCCAGACCAGGGACCAGATGCAAATAATAAAGTGGACCCTCTTTATTAATTAATCATTCCTTGTTCAACCCAGAACATAATTAATTAATAAAACATTGTTTTAACCTTCACCACGGTAACAATGCTGACTCGCCCCTTTATTACCACGTTATTAGGAACGGGTTGCACCAAACTAGCATGATCCACATATTTAAGGTTTTAGACATTCATTAATTAATTTGGCTTATGACAATCAACCACAATTAATTAATCTCTTATTTCCTGAGTAAAACCACTCACTCCTTTTTCACTTATGCCTGAATTAAATAATTCAACCTGCAGGGTTTAGCATAATGAACCTTGTGAGCTCCTCAGGGAATGTCACCATCATGAAACGGATATGCTTACCTAAACGTCCAGACTAAGCAGGCCACACACAAATTGCCAACACCCAAAATACAAGTATTAGAGTACATGTAAGACTCGCCACTCTAGTAAATCAAAGTGTGGTCAATCTGTGTGTGCCCCTTATCCTTCAGTTAGATTTAAGACCATAGGAATTATGTTAGGGATCTGGCTCATTCATATGTCAATGAGAATGGCACATCCCACTGTTGATCCCATCAATACATAACCATGTACTGACACATCAAGTAGTTAGGATAAGCCCACTTATGAACCGATGTGCCGCAGCTTAGACCGACAGCCTATCCAGGGACCGTCTCAGCTGTGATACTGTTTATATCTTGCTAGGTCAAACGACTCATATGATCCTCTGTGATCTCCTACACACCATATGGTCATCCCTATAGGCAAGATAATAGGATATTATGGTTCGTTGTATGTTTGTTTTATCAGACAACGAGCATTGTTGTGGCAACACATATATGAAGACTAGTGTACAAAACACTTAATCATATATGCTTTCAGTATACAATCCCAACAATCTCCCACTTATACTTAAAGCATGATAGCATTGCTTTATCAAAGTATTAAGTGTGTCTATACTGTCAATCACTCCCACTTCATTCACGTCACCTCTTGTCACGATTTCTTGTATGATGTGTTACCACATATCCTATGTGTTTCACCACCTTGTGAGTCTTGGGTTCCCTTGAGTTTGTCATCGCACCAACATGATCACAATTACATATGACATTATGAGGCAAACTTAGAACACACACCTCTAGAGGATAACACCGGAGTTATACTACTTCTCGCGAAGTTAATGAAGCTGTCAAAAACTCAGACTTCGTACCGGAATCCTCAACACACTACTGTGTTGAATTCCTATAACTCCTCCTCCAAGGCCAACACAGAGTTAGAGGTCGATTTCCTTTCCTTATGATCCTCCTGGATATCTGATGCCAATCAAGTCACAAGGCTCATTCACTAACCAATGTGCCTATCCAGAGTTGAACTGATATCTGTTTAACATGCTTGTAGCAGTACAGATAACTAACTTCGTTCATTTACAATATAGAAAGACAACAATCTTTCTTACCATGAACGACACACCATAGAATCAATTTAAGCGACTTGAGATACCTGAACATCCTTTTTCTTGTGACCACACAAGACTTTAATTCAAAAAATGTTCCAAGATCTCATAAGTCCTACTTCTGAAACTGTTCGGATAGCCATCTCTTTATGCCTGACAATATCTCCACTCCGTTTTCGAAAGTGAAAATACCATCTACATAATGTGCAAGAAAAACCACGCTTCCGCTGACACATAACTGGTACATGAAACTCTCATTCTCGGTAGATGATAAGCTCATTATTTTACTCACTTATCTATATTATTTTCTACTAT
>JAPKLW010000796.1:0-23789 GCA_026898455.1 Plectranthus barbatus | reverse complement strand
ATTTGGCCACTGTATTATAATTAATCTGGTAGAAATATCAGTGATCAGTAGACAATATCGAAATTTCTGTTCCATGACTTGAAGCTCCTTTAAGTTCATACTTGAACTAGCTTGGCTTCTAGACATGATGCTTTGCACATAACTTATCTGGTTTTTGCATACAGATGTCGTCAACTTTTATCAATGTACCCGTTTATAAAATACGGATGACATCATCTATCTTCCAGATATTTAGATTCATATGTGCTGTTATGGTTAAAAGAATTCGAATGGGCTTAATAGTTGCAACCAGTGAGAAAGTTTTGTTGTGAAACATACCTTGCTCACTAACCTAGACATTCGAATAAGCTAGGTTACCATTCGAGCATTTCTTTCCTTGTATATCAATCAGTTACTTATAGTTGGTAAGCTGTTTGGCAATCACTGATCCTGATACACAACCATAACATTTACTGATTCATTTCTGAATCCATGACTTGACGTTAATAAACTGCATCTTTTGTTTTAACTGCTTCGTTGCGCTTTAAGGGATAAGTACGATGTTGTTCGTTAAGCTGGGAACAAGTCCAGAGACTGTTTCCACGAACTAGTACCACTAAGCCTGTTAAGGCAACCTCCCACTGCAACAATGCTCCTTTATGTTGTCAGTTAATGGTGCATTAATTTGTGGTTTATCACCTTACACAGGTGACCGTGCAATTGGTACCATACATTTCCAAGGTATGCTCAATATGCCACGGGGTATTTCCTGATGGATTTGAATTGTCTTCTCTAAAATGTTAGAGAACAATCTCACATTTGGATTCATGGTTTTACCCTATACAACTTGCTTGTACCTAGGATACACAAAGCAACCATCTTTTTCGTTTACCTGGAATAGCCCACAAAGCAGTATTAGCTTAAAACTTTCTTCCCACCAATCAGTTTCCTATATCAGCTTAATAGCCGAATTACCCATCATTGCCCTTTTGACAGAGTCAAGGTCTGCTAGGGTATATGGAACTGATTTAGAAGACATTAGATTAAGCAAACATACAACTGCTTTTGGCGCTCTTCCCAAAAATGAAAATTTGGCAAAGCTGGCATAACTTATAAACTTTTAAAGAATCTTATTTCATTTTACCTACACTATCCCAATCGAGGGATAATAGGCGTTGTTAACTGGGATGCAATCCCTTTGCTCTACTAGATACTGTAAAACCCATCACTTAAGATACACCATTATGAACGAACCATAATGTTTTTACAGTCTTGTTTAACTTATTCTCCACCTTAGTCTTAAACACTCTTGATTAAAGCAAGAGACTAAGACTTGTAGTGAACTAGATAAACATATCCAAATCTTAAATGATTACAGTATCAATGCCTGTTAAGGCAACTGCGGAAGTAGACTCAAACCAGCAAACCAGATCAAACAAGAAATAATCTATAGAAATACAGTCGCCTATTAAAGGCCTGGCTACAATCTTATACCTCTAAGCAGTTGTCATAAGTACCATTCTTAGGAATACCTGGAATGAATCCATAATTCCATGAATTACTTAAAACTACTTAGACTGATGTAACCTATCTCTATAGAGAATCTTTTAAATTATACCTTAGAACACTGATAGTTTATGTAATCAAGTAATGAAGAGATAATCATCTATAATAGAAAACACTGTAATTCATTCATGATAGATAAACTCTATCGAACAACTGATAATCCATTACAATAGATGAAAAAATATGTTTATCAAAACCAAAACAACATCTCTTCAGAAACTTGAATTAAAACAGAGTTTTTAGCATAAACTCAAAGTAAATCTCCATCAGCTGAAGTAGTAACTTCCAGCATCAATCTTGGAGATGGTAATCCCGCCATCTTCAAGCCCTAAGCTTGATTCCCTGCAAAGTGTAGCAAACACGATTAGTGACCTCAGTTAGCACTACCCACTAAGGAGTAGAAAACCAATACTAAACATGTTTCAACAAGCAATGCAAAAAAGATGACGTACCTTGTTTCTTAGTTAGCAAACTTGGACAATTTACTTTCCAGTGACCCTTCTTGCCACACTTGAAACATTTGTCCTTCTTGTTATCTTTCTTTCCTTTGTTCTCTCCTTTACCATTCTTCTTCTTCATGTCATAATGACGCAATTTAAAAGAACTTTTAGCAAGAGATCTGGAATGAACTGATAAGGCAAGACTACTCCCACTGCTTCCTTCATTCCTCTTTTCTTTGACATCACTCTTTTGACTCGGAAGCAAATCAGAGTGATTCACAGAAAAGACTGAAGAAGCTTCTGTTTACACAAGATCCTTGAGCAGACTGTGAACAGTATAATCACTCTTGTTTTTCTCAACAGAAATTCTGAAGTCATCAAATGACTTCGGTAACGTGTTGAGTATCGAGTCAATTTTGACATCATTGTCAATTTGACCACCCATTAATGTGTACTCATCTATGAGTTGGATGAGTGGTTCCACATGTTCACGTACCGAACAGTTCTGACCCATTTTCTGTCTTACAATGCGCTTGATAAGTCTGGATCTAGCATGTCCATCGAGTCCGCCATATGCTACGTCAAGATGTCGCATAATGTCACGCGCAAGACATACATCACTATAACGAGGACGCAGTGCATCTGACATACCAACCAAGATATATTGTCTGGTCATGCCATTCGACCACATCCACATGTGATACTGTGCACGCTCCTCATCAAAAGATGTATCAGTCGGCGAACTCGGACAGGGAGTTTGTAGAACAAACAAATGTCAAAATGAATCCAAGAGCTTGACAATGTCACTTTTCCATCCAGGAAAATTCGGACCAGTCAAGGAATTGTGAACGATTTAAGAGCGAAGCAATAATAGACATATCTGAAAACAAATAAGCAAATTAAAGTAAGCACATACTATGAACAATTGAAACAAATACGCATAGAACCTTTAGATAAAATAATGCAATTTGCTTCCTCCAATTGCCCAAGCTAATTCAACGCAAGCTACTTGAGTAGATGTTTACGGCAAACGCTCAACCAGACCAAAATAGGTCCTTTAATTTCTTAACATGCCAGGTATCTTAAGCAAAAGAAATTAATATTGGAGATCTTGAGACCATGTTCACCTATCCGGAGCAGGGACATCATTCATGAGTTATACTCTAGGCAACATCTAAGCCGGTTTAACCACAATCCTAACTCCGGATGTTTAGAGCGATTTAGCATACGTACTCGACCCATACCGCATGCCCCTCACATCCTTCGTTTTCTCATTTAGTTTAATCTTAGAGACCACTTCTCATCTTAAACTAAATGTTTTATTTAGAAACCTCATCGCATTAGAACTTGTAATTTATTTCTAACGCAAGCTGCTTCAACAGACTTTTACGCTTCGAAATGCCTTACTTCTAATGAGAGGTCGTATTTGTGGAGGTCTAATGATTTTGGTTAGAAAAGAACCAAAATCTAGCTTAGTAATTTTAATTCTAAAGGTTTCATGCGCACACATTATTTTATGTTGCCATAAATTATGTCACGCCCAAAATTCCATCATAAATTAATATGATCCCGGAATTTATAAACATAATTTAAAACATAAAATAAATCACATAAGACATGCTCAAAAATTAAATTGCAACATGCTTATAACAGTAAATAATTGAATAATCATGCTTCCTATTATTTACTAGTGCGCAAATAATAAATCACATCATTACGAGAATAAATAAATAAACAAATAAATTCGCGTGGCCCTTTAGATGCGATTACAACTGAAATAAATTAAATCTAACTATTACAAGATTTAATTCCAATAGAGATCTTCAAACTGGGCCTCTGTTGGACTTGAAATCTGAATCGGACTGAAAAAACAGCAGTTGGGCTGCAAATTAGGGTTTCTGGCCCAAACAACAGCCAAATCCTAATTTTTCAGACTGCGGGCCACCTCCGGGCTGTCGGGCCCGACCCACGGCCAGGGCTGCAAACCCTAGGGTTTCAGCAAAACCCCAGCCGCCACCCCTGCAGCAAGCAGCCGCCGCCGCCAGCCCTTTGCCGGTCCACCACCGGAGTCCGCACCCCAGCCATCGTCGCCGGCCACGCCAGTATCCCAGCCACCTTCTGATGCCATTTCCAGCCACCCACGTCACTGGTGAGTGAAGATGCTGAACAACAAATAGCCACAGCCCTGCTGTGCTGTGTTCGCGTTGCCGTGCGCCACCACGCACGGTCCTGCTGTTGCACCATCATCCACCTCGCCTGCGGCGTCCAAGCCGTCGCAGCCACTCCTATCGCCATCGCAGGCGATGGCTACCTCAGCCCGTGCGTGAAACAGCAGCAGCCGCAACAAAGAACTGCGCTGCGATTGCACCGCTGTGCGGCCTTGCTGCTCCACCACCTTCGCAGAACCAGACGGCGCCGTGCGCAGCCAAGGCGGACCTGGGAGCTCGCCGTCTTGCCTTCGGCGTTGGAAACGCGCGCAGCAGCAGCAGAACATGCTGGGTGCGGCCCAGCCACGCGGGGAACTAGGGTTCCGCCGCGCCGCCGCCACCCACCGCCGCTACCGCTGTTGTGGCTGAACCCTAACGATGCATGGCCTTCAATGTCTGTTCTACGTTTCTTCACATCTCGTTCTTCCAGATCTCAGTTTTACAGATTTTAAAAAAAATAGAAAATACAAAATAGATCTAGATCTATTACATGATTTCCTATCAAATCTAACCACATATTTTCTCGTGGTGAAAAATAGATCCAAAAACGAGAAGGCCACGAGAACAAAAACATCCATGACAATTTAAATCCATCCATGAACATACATATTCATTTAATTTCATTCTATCCAAGATAGAGCCTAAGTACATCAACCTGGCTCTGATACCAATTGTAGGGTTTGAGTCTACGATGGACAACACGAGTTGCCATTAATGAATTTCTTGCCAAGGATCGTTCTTAGGATACCAGGAACAAATTTCAATTAAATAAACCATGCGATCCGATGCATGCTCCTACAATATTAATTGCAGAGGATGGATTTAGAGAATACTTGATTTCACCGTTTGATCTACAGATCTAGATCGGAGCCAATAACGATGAAATAGACCTGGATCTGCATCTGAACACCGACGATGAACAGTTGTTCCTACAGATCTGATCTTCTGATCTATTCCCTTGCTCCTTGGAAATCTGGTGAGGATTATCTACCAAGTTGAATCCGAGATCTGGAGAAAGCGATCAATTTCTCCCTCTGGATAGCCGCCACCGTCTCTCTCTATTTTTCAATATACTGAAAGTCTCTTATTGATCTGACAGAGAGAAGGCCTTTATATAGTGTTAGGGTTTTGAGAAACCCTAACCCTAATGGGCTGTGAGCAATTCATGGGCCAGACCAGGGACCAGATGCAAATAATAAAGTGGGCCCTCTTTATTAATTAATCCTTCCTTGTTCAACCTAGAACATAAATAATTCATAAAACATTGTTTTAACCTTCACCACGGTAATAATGCTGACTCGCCCCTTTATTACCACGTTATTAGGAACGGGTTGCACCAAACTAACATGATCCACATATATAAGATTTTAGACATTCATTAATTAATTTGACTTATGACAATCAGCCACAATTAATTAATCTCTTATTTCCTGAGTAATACCACTCACTCCTTTTTCACTTATGCTTGAATTAAATAATTCAACCTGCAGGATTTAGCATAATGAACCTTGTGAGCTCCTCAGGGAATGTCACCATCCTGAAACGGATATGCTTACCTAAACTTCCAGACTAAGCAGGCCACACACAAATTGCCAAGACCCAAAATACAAGTATTAGAGTACATGTAAGACTCGCCACTCTAGTAAATCAAAGTGTGGTCAATCTGTGTGTGCCCCTTATCCTTCAGTTAGGTTTATGATCATAGGAAGTATGTTAGGGATCTGGCTCATTCATATGTCAATGAGAATGACACATCCCACTGTTGATCCCATCAATACATAACCATGTACTGACACATCAAGTAGCTAGGATAAGCCCACTTATGAACCGATGTGCCGCAGCTTAGATCGACAGCCTATCCAGGGACCGTCTCAGCTGTGATCCTGTTTTTATCTCGCTAGGTCAAACGACTCATATGATTCTCTGTGATCTCCTACACACCATATGGTCATCCCTATAGGCAAGATAATAGGATATTGTGGTTCGTTGTATGTTTGTTTTATCAGACAGCGAGCATTGTTGTGGCAACACATATATGAAGACCAGTGTACAAAACACTTAATCATATATGCTTTCAGTATACAATCCCAACATTTTCCCTCATACTGACTTCCTAGGGTCAGTATGGTAAACCCTCATAATGACTAACCATAGTCAGTATGGAAAATGCCCTCATACTGATTTCTCTTTATCAGTATGGAAACTTCTCCTTAGTCAGTTCGGGAAAGCCCTCATACTGACTTCTCCTTGTCTGTATGGAAGGACCTTAAACCGAGTGCTCCAACACAGTTTTAGGTCAAGGCTATGCGTGATGGTAGTCAGTTCTCGAGCATTCTCCTTTGCTCGGTCTTCAGCCTAAGTTCTATTACAACTCAATTCGATCATATACAAGGATTACAGTTTAGAACTCTAGAAACTAGAAAAACTGACTAAGATGGCTTACACTCTTTGACCCACCAAAAATCAAAAAGTAAGGAAGGAATTCTCTAAAAAAGAATCCTAACAGTAGCCATCCCGAATAGCCCTAATGGATTGGCTTGCTAGAGACTAAGAAATCCCTAGCAATATAGCAAAGAGGAAAGATGATGAATTGAGACATATTTGTCTTGACCAAGTTAGAAAACCCAAAACATCACACTCTACATCAGCTTCTCAACATATTAATTTATTCACCCTGAATTGGGCATTTGGTTAAACATAAAGTAAATGAAATATACAAAGAGATAAAGTGAATTACCAAATTTGATAATAACCTTGAAGAAATAGGAACCTTCAAGTAATTGCAAGAGTTCGACTCTCCACAACAAACTAAAATATAAAGTATTTGATCCCATAAAATATAAGAGATAAAACATGAGATATGATATTTCCAAAGTAAATGGTGTTTTATGGCTTTTATACTGATCCTTATTCACTACATATGGCAACTACTTATTCCACGCAGGGAATACGCCCAAATCCCAGTTGATAAGCTTTTCCCATATTTAGAAACCTTCATTCCTTTGTACAATTCAACCCGTAGATTCCACCTTGAGATGAGTTCCAGATTCTGGCAGCTTCATTCTCGCAACAACATCAGTACTTTTCATTTATAGTTTTCATGTCGAATGCCCAATACGAGGAAGTTAGAAAGCATAAATGATTAAGTGTTTGTATACTCGCCTTCATTTATGTGTTACATAAACAATTCTCGCTATCTGATAAATGTGAACATACAACGAACTATAATATCCTTTTATCTCGTAGATAGGGATGACCATATGGTGTGTAGGAGATCACAGAGGATCATATGGGTCGTTTGACCTAGCGAGATATAAACAGTATCACAGCTGAAACAGTCCCTGGATAGGCTGTTGGTTTAAGCTGCGGCACATCGGTTCATAAGTGGGCTTATCCTAGCTACTTGATGTGTCGGTACATGTTTATGTATTGATGGGATCAACAGTGGGATGTGCCATTGTCATTGACATATGAATGAGCCAGATCCCTAACATACTTCCTATGATCTTAAACCTAACTGAAGGATAAGGGGCACACACAAATTGACCGCACTTTGATTTACCATGGTGGCGAGTCTTACATGTACTCTTATACCCGTATTTTGGGTGTTGGCAATTTGTGTGTGGCCTGCTTAGTCTGGACGTTTAGGTAAGCATATCCGTTTCAGGATGGTGACATTCCCTGATGAGCTCACAAGGTTCTTTATGCTAAGTCCTGCAGGCTGAATGATTTGTTCAAGCATAAGAGAAAAGGAGTGAGTGGTACTAATCAGAAAATAAGATATTAATTAATTGTACTTAATTGTCATAAACCAAATTAATTAATGAATGTCTAAAACCTTAAATATGTGGATCATGTTAGTTTAATGCAACCCGTTCCTAATAACGTGGTAATAAAGGGGCGAGTCGGCATTGTTACCGTGGTGAAGGTTAAAATAATGTTTTATTAATTAATTATGTTCTGGGTTGAACAAGGAAGAATTAATTAATAAAGAGGGCCCACTTTATTTTTTGCATATGATCCCTGGTCTGGCCCACACACTGCTCAAGCCCAATTAGGGTTAGGGTTTCTCAAAACCCGAACACTATAAATAGTCTCTCCTTCTCAGATCAGATTGTAGCCACCACAATATACTTTTGAGAGAGAGAGATTGGGCGATCAGAAGGAGGGATTTACTCTGATCGAATCCTCCGGCTTTCTGATTCAACTTGGTGGATAATCCTCACCAGATTTCCAAGGAGCAAGGGAACAGATCAGAAGATCAGATCTGTGGGAACACAATCGAAGAAGGAGTTCCATTCCGCTTCAGATCTAACTTCATCGTTCATTTTCCGATCTAGATCTGTAGATCAAACGATTGAAGAAAGGTATTTCCCTTAATCCATCCTATACAATTAAGTTTGTAGGAGCATGCATAGGATTCGCATGATTTATTTAATTGAATTTATTTTGATACCCTAAGAACGGTCCTGCGAATTAAATAACAACTCACGTTGTTAGCCGTAGACTCGAATCCTACAATTGGTATTAGAGCCAGGTTCCAGTTCTTAGGCTCTGTCCTTAATAAATTCAATTAAATGAATTTGTATGTTCATTGATGGATTTAAATTGTTGTGGATGTTTTTGTTCTCGTGGCCTTCTCGTTTTTTTTTTGGATTTGTTTTTACCACGAGAAAATCTGTGGTTAGATTTGATAGGGAAAATCAATGTAATAGATCTAGATCTATTTTGTATTATTTTTATTTTCAAATCTATAAATCTGAAGAAGAACGAGAAGTGATGAACGAAGAACGAAGAAGGCACGATGGCTAGGGTTCAGCCCTTTCACCACCACCGACGGCGACGACCACGGCGGCAAGAGGCCGCGTAGCCGGCAGGCAGGGGCGGCAGGCATGGGTCGCAGCGGCAGGGCTTCTCCCTGTGGCTGGGCCGCGCTCACTTCGCTCCTGTTGCGTGCGTCCGGCGAGCAGCGATGGCTGCTACGCCTACTGCTGCTGCGCAAGGCCGGAGGACGACCGGCGACGGTGATAGAGGCGGCAATGCGCGGCGGCTCGGCAGGCTGCGCATGGGTCTGCGCACGGCAGTCCTTAGCAGCAACGAGCAATGGCTCGTTTTCTCTCGCGGTGGCAGCAGATGCGACCGGCGACGGCCCACCTGGCCGGCGACGTCGCGCGAAGGTGGTGGGTGGCGTGGGTGGTGCGGCTGAGGCGGCGGCGGCGGCGGCTGTAGGGATGGCTGGCGGCTACGGTTTCTAACAAACCCTAGGGTTTGAGCAGCTGGGCCTGTTTTCGGGCTCCCCAGCCCGGAGGCGGCCCGGTTCAGCTGTGAACCTTAGTTCTGGCCCACTATGCAGCCCGGTTTGCAGTTTTTCAGTGGGAGCCCAATTCTGAAGATCTGTATTGAAATTAAAGCCTTGTAATAGATAGGATTTAATTTGTAATCGCATCTGAGGGGCCACGAGAATTTTATTTGTTTATTTAATTATTTCTCGTATGATGTGATTTATTATGTGCGCACTAGTAAATAATAGGAAAGCATGCCTATTTGCTTTAATTATTTACTTTAATAAGCATGTTGCAATTATTAAAATTTTTGAGCATGTCTTATGTGATTTATTTTATGTTTTAAATTATGTCTATAAATTCCGGATTCATATGAATTTATGATGGAATTTTGGGTTGACATAATTTATGGCAACATAAAATAATGTGTGCGCATGAAACCTTTAGAATTAAAATACTAAGCTGGATTTTGGTTCTTTTCTAACCAAGATCATTAGACCTCCACAAATACGACTTCTCATTGGAAGTGGGGTATCTCGAAGCGTAAACGGTCTACTCGGGCAGCTTACGTTAGGGGTTCCTCACTAGTACCAATGCGATGAGGTTTCCAAAATAAAACACTTATTTTAAGATGAGAAGTGGGAGCCTCTAAGCAAACGGTCTACTCGGGTGGCTTGCATTGAGACAACTTTCACTCATCTCTATGATTAATCTAAGTGGGATAACAAAGGATGTTAAGGGCAGGATGCATGGATCTAGTACGTATGTCGAATCGCCTTTTAATGTCCGAAGTTAGGCTTGTGGTTACTTTGGCTTAGATGTTGCCTGGAGTATAACTCTTTTGAGATGTCCCTGCTCCGGATAGGTGAACATGGTCTTGAGATCTCCAATATTAATTTCTTTTGCTTAAGATACCTGGCATGTTAAGAAATTAAAGGATCATTTGATCTGGTTGAGCGTTCATCGTAAACGGTCTACTCGGGTAGCTTGCGGTGAATTAGCTTGGGCAATTGGAGGAAACAAATTGTATTGTTTTTATCTAAAGGTTACTATGCAAATTTGTTTCAATTGTTCTGTTGTATGTTCTTAATTTATTTTATTTATTCATTTTTCAGATATGTCTATTATTATTCGTATTTTGGCACAAAATCCCTTGGAGGGTTCGAATTTCCTGGAATGGAAATGGCTCATGGAGAGATGCATGTTTGCTACGCAGACTATTTTTGTGTTACTTGTGCCTCGTCTGGCTGTACCTGTCATTGGGTCCTCAGATTACTCTAGGAACTCCTTTGAAAAGTGGATGGCGAGCAACGATAAGTTATTATCAATGCTCAGGTCATCCATGGTTGAGGAGCTCCAAGTCAAGTATCAGTATTGTTCTGACGCGGTTGAGATTTGGAGAGATCTGATTGTGACTTATGGTAGGCTTGGACAGACTGCCAGTGCCAAGTTCATAATGAAAATTGTGAACTGTAAGCTGGCACAAGGTGGTAATGTAAGGGAGCATTTGTTGCACATGGATAACCTCAGAAGATTTTATATCTTATTTGGTGGAAATATGAATGATCAGTTATTCACTGATATCATATATGACTCCCTTCCAGAATCTTTCTATGACTTCACTTCCATAGTCGAAGACAAGGTGTTTACTCTTGATCAGTTGGTCAGCTTCTTGGAGGCTGCTCAAGGGATCAATGATTCCTTGTCTGCTATTGTGCTTGACTATCACTTTCCACTTCCAAGTGAGAAAGATGTGAGCATGAAGGAGTCGACTGGTGAGGTTACTATAGAAAGATTTGGAGGCAAGGTTTACAAGAGGAAGGTCTGTTCTGCATGCAAAAGGAAAGGTCACTGTAAAGTAAATTGTCCGGTGTTTGTCACCAAGGGACAAGGTACATCATCTTCTGCACTAGTTGTTGAAACATGTTTAGCATCAGTTTCTATCCATTCGTGGATAATGGATACTGGAGCTACTGATCATATTTGTTACTCTATGCAGGGGTTCGAGCTGACCAGAGAGCTTGAATATGGCGAGGTTACCATCTCCATGGGAAATGCTGCTAGAGTCTCTGCTACAGCAATTGGAGATGTTACTTTATGTTTTGGGAATAATGTTTTAACACTAAGAGATGTTTTGTTTGTGCCGTCTTTTCGGCAAAACTTGATTTCAGTTTCCAAACTCTTTGATGATGGATTTTCTGTTATTTTTGGTAGAGATGTTTCTATCATGAGAAATAGCGTTGTTATCTGTCATGGGTCACTGAAAGATTCTCTTTATGTTATTACATGTTCAAATAAACCGACAGTGAAAGAGGCATATAATTTGTCTAACCAACGGAAAAGAAAATTTTCTTCAAGTGAGGATATAACATATCTTTGGCACTTGAGACTCGGTCACATCAATCTTAAGAGAATCAAGAAACTCGTTGATTGTGGAATTATGGATCTAATCCAGGTAGTTCCACATAGAGTTTGTGAGTCTTGTATAGAGGGGAAGATGACGACCAGGCCTTTCAAGGCAAGTGAGTCTCGAGCAAATGATTTGTTGGACCTCATCCACTCTGATCTGTGTGGACCTATGTCAACGCAAGCCCGTGGTGGACACAGATACTTTGTCACCTTTATAGATGACTACTCTAGATATGGATTTGTTTATTTAGTTCACTACAAGTCTGAATGCCTTGAGAAATTTAAGGAATTCAAGGCTGAGGTAGAGAAGAAGTTGAACAAGACCATAAAGACACTGCGATCTGATCGTGGTGGGGAGTACCTCAGTAATGAGTTTCTCCAGTATCTGGCAGATCAAGGGATTACTTCCCAGTGGACCGCACCTGGAACCCCTCAGCAGAATGGTGTTGCAGAGAGAAGAAATAGAACTCTGTTGGAAATGGTTAGATCAATGATTAGCTATGCCAGCTTACCTATTTCCTTTTGGGGATATGCGCTAGAAACAGCAGCGTACTTACTTAACTTAGTACCTTCCAAATCAGTTCCTAAAACTCCCGTTGAACTTTGGTATAGACATAAGCCCAATTTGTCCAAGCTAAGAGTGTGGGGTTGTCCAGCATACGTGCTGAATAAGAAAGCTGACAAGTTGGAGGGGAGATCTAAGTTAATGCTGTTTGTGGGCTATCCCAGGCAAACAAAGGGTGGTTTCTTTTATGATCCAGAAGATCAGAAAGTCGTTGTGAGTACCAACACAAGATTTCTGGAACATGAATTCATGAGAAACCACAAGACCAAGAGCGAGATTGTACTTCAAGAAATTGAAGAGAACAATTCAAATCCACCAGGAGAACCCCGTGGCAGTCTGAGCATACCTGAAATAGGTATGGAACCAGCTGCACGGCCGCCTGTGCAAGATGGTGAATCACAATTGAATGCACCTATCATAGAGACATTAAAGGGGCCTCGTAGTAGTGGGAGGTTGCCTCGGCAGCCTGAGCGGTATATGTTCATGGGAGAATCTTCTGACTTAATCCCTGAAGACGGACTGAATGATACCGACCCATGGACATACGACGAAGCTATGAGAGACAAGGATGCTGATCAGTGGCGTAAGGCCATGGATTCTGAAATAGAATCAATTACAGCTATGGATATGTACCAGAAATCCTTACTTCCAGATGGTTTTCGAGCCATAGGCAGTAAGTGGGTATACAAGAGAAAGAAGGATTCGAATGGTAACATAACGGCATTTAAGGCCAGGTTGGTGGCGAAAGGTTATAGTCAAAAGGAAGGTATTGACTATGATGAGACCTTCTCACCTGTTGCAATGTTAAAATCCATTCGAATACTTCTGTCCATAGCAGCACATACGGATTTTGAGATCTGGCAGATGGATGTCAAAACCGCGTTCTTGAACAGGTACCTTGAAGAAGGTCGTGACATCTACATGCAACATCCAGAAGGGTATGTGCAGAATGATCAAGAACATCTTGTCTGGAAGCTTAAGAAGTCACTGTATGGACTTAAACAAACTTCAAGGTCATGGAACAAACGTTTTGATGATGTGATCAAATCCTATGGATTTTCACAGTGCAAAAGCGAGAGTTGTGTGTACCATTTATGTGTCAGTGGAAGCGTGGTTTTTCTTGCACTTTATATAGATGACATTCTCCTATTCGGAAACGATGTGGAAGTGTTGTTAGGCATAAAAGGTTGGTTATCCGAGCAGTTTCAAATGAAAAATCTGGGAGATGCTGGTTACATCCTTGGGATCAAAGTCTTACGTAATCGTAGGAAAAGGATGTTGAGCTTATCTCAGGGTGCTTACATTGATACTGTGTTGGCTCGTTTTAGTATGCAAAATTCCAAGAAAGGCTTGTTGCCTTACTGTCATGGAATACGTCTTTCAAAGTCACAGTGTCCTGTGACAGAGAAAGAGAAGAATGAGATGACTTTAGTACCATATGCTTCTGCAGTGGGAAGTCTCATGTATGCTATGCTTTGTACGAGGCCAGATATCTGCTATGCTGTAGGCGTGGCGGCTAGATATCAATCCAATCCCGGTCAGGCGCATTGGAATGCGGTTAAACACATTCTCAAGTATCTGAGAAGAACACGAGACTTATGTCTTGTATATCAGTGTGAGAACTTGTGTCCTGTTGGGTACACGGATTCGGATTTCCAGGCGGACCAAGATGAGAAGAGATCGACCTCTGGATATGTGTTTACCTTGGGAGGAGGAGCTGTATCTTGGAGGAGTGCAAAACAGAAATGTATCGCGGACTCTACCATGGAAGCTGAATATGTAGCAGCTTCAGAAGCTTCAAAGGAAGCTGTATGGTTCCGGAACTTCCTCCTAGAGCTGGATATTATTCCGAGCTTGCCTAAAGCAATCACAATATATTGTGACAATGTTGGTGCAGTGGCAAACTCGAAGGAACCCAGGTCTCAAAAGGCTTCAAAACACATAGAAAGGAGGTACCACATCATACGAGAAATCGTAGCAAGAGGCGATGTGCAAATACAAAAGATAGATACGAAAGAGAATCTAGCTGATCCATTTACAAAGGGCTTGCCTCAGAAGATCTACGAGGAACACGTTTGTGCTCTTGGACTTAAGATCTGAGGCTAGACATCTTATGTCCCGTTTTGTAATAGCTAGATTGAATAGACACACTTAATACTCTGTAAAAGTAATGGTATTATGCTTTGAGTATAAGTGGGAGATTGTTGGGATTGTATACAGAAAGCATAAATGATTAAGTGTTTATATACTGGCCTTCATTTATGTGTTACATCAACAATTCTCGCTATCTGATAAATGTGAACATACAACGAACTATAATATCCTTTTATCTCGTAGATAGGGATGACCATATGGTGTGTAGGAGATCACAGAGGATCATATGGGTCGTTTGACCTAGCGAGATATAAACAGTATCACAACTGAAACAGTCCCTGGAAAGGCTGTTGGTTTAAGCTGCGGCACATCGGTTCATAAGTGGGCTTATCCTAGCTACTTGATGTGTCGGTACATGTTTATGTGTTGATGGGATCAACAGTGGGATGTGCCATTGTCATTGACATATGAATGAGCCAGATCCCTAACATACTTCCTATGATCTTAAACCTAACTGAAGGATAAGGGGCACACACAAATTGACCGCACTTTGATTTACCATGGTGGTGAGTCTTACATGTACTCTTATACCCGTATTTTGGGTGTTGGCAATTTGTGTGTGGCCTGCTTAGTCTGGACGTTTAGGTAAGCATATCCGTTTCAGGATGGTGACATTCCCTGATGAGCTCACAGGGTTCTTTATGCTAAGTCCTGCAGGCTGAATGATTTGTTCAAGCATAAGAGAAAAGGAGTGAGTGATACTAATCAGGAAATAAGATATTAATTAATTGTGGTTAATTGTCATAAACCAAATTAAATAATGAATGTCTAAAACCTTAAATATGTGGATCATGTTAGTTTAATGCAACCCGTTCCTAATAACGTGGTAATAAAGGGGCGAGTCGGCATTGTTACCGTGGTGAAGGTTAAAATAATGTTTTATTAATTAATTATTTTCTGGGTTGAACAAGGAAGAATTAATTAATAAAGAGGACCCACTTTATTATTTACATTTGATCCCTGGTCTGGCCCACACACTGCTCAAGCCGAATTAGGGTTAGGGTTTCTCAAAACCCTAACACTATAAATAGTCTCTCCTTCTCATATCAGATTGTAGCCACCACAGTATACTTTTGAGAGAGAGAGATTGGGCGATCAGAAGGAGGGATTTACTCTGATCGAATCCTCCGGCTTTCTGATTCAACTTGGTGGATAATCCTCACCAGATTTCCAAGGAGCAAGGGAACAGATCAGAAGATCAGATCTTTAGGAACACAATCGAAGAAGGAGTTCCATTCCGCTTCAGATCTAAGTTCATCATTCATTCTCCGATCTAGATCTGTAGATCAAACGATTGAAGAAAGGTATTTCCCTTAATCCATCCTATACAATTAAGTTTGTAGGAGCATGCATAGGATTCGCATGGTTTATTTAATTGAATTTATTTTGATACCCTAAGAACGGTCCTGCGAATTAAATAACAACTCACGTTGTTAGCCGTAGACTCGAATCCTACAGAAGTGTCTTCCACTGCATCTGAATATGCTGATTCCTTCAAGTCCTCGGAGTAGCTCACTTGGGCAATTCCCTTAAACAATCCCAAAATCATTGAGAAATGGCCAATTCCTCCTCTTTATCCATCCTGAAACATTTTAGCAAAACAACCCTGACTCTACTACAATATACGACTAAGGCACTAAAGAAAATACATAAAAATAGACTCAAATGAGGTCAAATCTAGAGTCGTGTCAGTGCCACCGCCGCACCTCCATGTGCTGCCACCTGTGGTCTTCGTTCTTCGTCTACCTCATTCTTTGTGTCTTCGTTTAATTTTATAGATTTATAATTTATAAATTATAGAGGAAAAACATCCTACTACATCAATTGAACTAAATCTAACTATGGATTTATCTCATGGTGACAAACGAATCCTTGAGGTAGATTAAACCGAGAAACCACGAGGAACGAAAATACAAAAACTCATCCATTGCAATTCAATAATAATAATGATGCAAATCATAGACAAATGATTTTTAACGATAGAGCAAATAATTGGAACCTAGCTTTGATACTAATTGAAGGAATTTTTGCTTGCTAATTGAATTGCATAAACCCGATTGCCAATGACTGATTATTGGATATAAAAAAATTACTATGCCTATGATTAATTCTAGCATGCTCCTATTAAAATTGAATGCAAAGAATAAGATATGCAAAATACGTGGAATAAAAATATCATAGAACTTGCGCGCAAAGATTAGGCTTTTGAATCTTTCTTGAGCGATAAGATTCAATCCTATAAGAATTAGAATTAGATCTCTGATTTTATTTAATGATAAAATAAAAAATAATAAAGAAAAAAAGAAAAAAAGAAGAAAGATCCTCCAAATCTGATCTTTTGATCTGTTATCCCTCGCTCGTATCTGGATATCGGTTGAGGACTTCATCCGGAATGGCACCAACCGAGAAGCAGAATTTCCTTCTAACACTCTGATGTTGTCGCCTATCAGCTCCGAACAATATGATTTGATGATCTGTATCTTATGAACATGTTTTATGAGAATTCGAGGGGGTATTAATAGGAGGATTTTGAATCTTATAGGCTTGAATTTTTCATGGGCCAGACCAGGGACCATTATGCAAACAACAAAGAAGGCCTCTAAATTAATTAATTCTCATATTCAACCCAAAATACAATTAATTAATTAATATTTATTCATACCACCTGAGAATTTATACTGACCTACCCGTTTCTTACCATGTTATGAGGAACAGGTTGCATAGGCTTGGTATATCCTCGTATTTAAGGTTATAGACATTCATTAATTAATTTAGGCTCTAACAAGCCTACAAATTAGTTAATATCGTTTATTCCTAAGATATACCACTAAACCTTTTCACTTATGCTTGAAGTTAATCAGCCTGCACGACTTTAGCATAATAAACCTTTTGTGCTTCTTAGGAATGTCACCATCCTATACTAAATATTATTATTACCAAATTACAGAACTAGAAGTCATACAGAAGTTGTTATCACACAAGATACAAATACACAAGTACATGTACGACTCTCCACTATAGCATCTCACAGTGATATACAAACTTCTGTATACGTCTTGAACTTTCATTAGGCTTCGGATGTCACCAAGCTATCGAGATCAAAAAAATTTAATGTCAGATAAAAGAATTGATCTCACTAAGGTCCTAACAATATGTACCAAACATACCAACGCATCTAGCAACCAAGATAAGCGAATAAATACTAAATGTGTTGCAGCCTAAATTAAGTCCATCTTAGGATTGTTTCAACTGTGACAACTATTTATATATCCTTATGTCATGCGATCTATACAATCTTCTGTGATCTACAACACGTGTATGATCTCCCTATCGACAAGATAAGAGGATAGAGTCCTTAGCGATACATGCTTGCTAATTCAGAAAGGAGATGAAAATACAACAATAATGATTACCAGTATATTTACCAAAAACTTGTTCATAATATACCAATCATAATATTCAGTATACAAATCCATCACTTCTATCTATAACTACACATCTAAATAATATTCACCTCTCAATCCTTAAATTAATTTAGAATTAGAAAATAAAAACAGGAATCACAAACCATGATCAATAAAATTAATCAATAAATCCTAAGCATGCATCCAGAACAATTTGTCACATACCCTAGAATCTACTAGGAGTTTAGCTATACATAGTTGAAATAAAAGACACAATTAAATTCAAATAAAATTATATTAAAAAAAAATAAGAATTCTAAAGTGCAGAATAGTAATTGCTAGAAAATAAAGACGAATGAATACTAAAAAAAAACTATGGTGAAGAAGGGATATTGAATAATCTAAACTAGAGGGGTATTTATATGGTTTTTGTGGGCTGAAATATGGTGGAATTAAACAAGCAAAATCATATGTTCAATTAAGTTTGTATCTTGTATCTCCCCTATGATTAGGCATTGTATATATCTTAATCCAAAAGATCTATGTAATAAAACTCTTTTTCTTATGAACATCATATGTTCTATTAAGTTTGTATCTTGTATCTCCCCTTGAATTTTCGTGCAGCAAATCATTCTTCCTGGAGGTCTTTAATTCTTTCGTATGTGTCGAATGTTATGACTCACTCGATTGACACGGATGTGTTGATCGACACGCCTCACGTATGTTGATGTGGACTTCTATCTTATGTCATTCGAACTACACTGCATCAGTTAAAATAGAGTGCTTGAGTGCTTCCCCTTGGGATTTTGGACTTTTAATGCACTATTCCCTTGTATATACCTAAAAATATAACAAAAAATGCACCATACGCATAATACCACTCTAAATTGACTCATGCAATAAAAACAATCTGAAATATAATGTAAACAACTAAGACATCAAACCAATTGTGAGTTAAAATATGAACTAATCTGTATTACATTGTTCAATTATTAAATTCAAGATGGGATGCCTACAAATATATCAGATGAACCGGGAAGTGTTTAGTGAGTCAGGTAAATAGTGAACAAGACGACGAGACTGTTGCAATACTAACCGCACTGTCTTGGAAATGATAGTGTTATTGAGACAAGGAGGATTATTTGTAACACCCCACATTTTCCGCTCTATTCGACACTACGCTATTAAATTTTTTTATGGAAAGCTCGGGATACCATTACGAGAAATAACTCAATAAATTAGGCGATATTAATTCCGAGGTGAATTCCATAATTTAAGTTATAGATCATCGAAGCAAATTGAGGCCTAATCTCTACATTTTCGGCCACCATGTCTTATTGGGCTATATATATTAATTATATATATGTGGGCAATATTATTTTTGGGCTAGTTGAATTTATTTAATTTCTTGGAGCCTAATTGAATTAAAATATGAGAGGACTATTTGAGCCCATGTAAATGGTAATTATCAAAATGGTGTTTCTAGAAGCAAACTAATGATATGCTTTGAGCCCATGTAAATGGTAATTATCAAAATGGTGTTTCTAGAAGCAAACTAATGATATGCCATGCTTATAATTGAAGGGTAAAATAGGCAACACAAGAATGGAGGCATAATCATGAGCTTAGGTAGGGGTGTTCGCGGTCCGGTTCGGCCAGTTTGGAAGGAAAATTTTGGCCAAACCGATAGGTACGGTTTGAAAATTTTTCAAACTAAATCGGCCAAATAATTTTTTGAAACCAAACCGGCCAAACCATATAAAAACGGTTTGGTCCGGCCGGTTTGACGGTTTGAAAAGAAATATGTTTCAACTTTCAACAATCTACTATAATTTGTAGAAAAGGCCCTAAATACAAATTAAATATTTTATATTATTTGTTACTACTTATAATAATATAATTTTATTCTAAAAATCTTATATTTATAATTTAATGTAAATCAAAAGAAACACGTGGGTATTAAAATTATAACCTTAAAATTCAGTAAAATTATTATTATAAAGTTCATGCTTAATTTATCTTAAGGAAATTATATAAAATAATATTATTTAATGTTAATACTTATTAGTTTATTTTTGACAAATAAAAAAATAAAACTATAGTATGTTGGCCAATAAATTTGAACATGGGTTAATTGTATGAAAAAGTAGAAACTTAACAAATGAGCTACAAATTATATTAATTAATTCTTCTATATATATATATATACATATATATACGGCCGGTCCGGCCCAAACGGCCGGTTTGAATCTCCAAACCGTAACCAAACCAAATTTATCCGGTTTTAAAATTTTCAAACCGCCAGTTTGAAAATTAAATTTCAAACCGGCCAAACCGGCCAAATTAATACGGTTTGGCCGGTTTGACCGGTTTCGGCCAAACCATGAACACCCCTAAGCTTAGGCATGCAAAAGCATTTTGACACTCCAAGCTCTCCCACATTCCCTCTCTTGATTGGTCCTCTCTCTCCCCACCTCAATCATTTTCATCTTCAACCTCCAAAAACCACCACTGAAGATCCAAAGGAGCAACCACCATTTCAGCCGCAAGACCACCCCATTTCCACACCAAACCACCACCATTTTCACATAAAATCAATCTACTCACCTTCCTTTATCCAAATATACCAAAAGCCCTATCATTCTCCCACTTTCATCTCCAATCCCCACCTCCATCAAAGAAATCGAGTTGGAAATTAAGAGATCTAAAGGCTACAAGAAGGAAGGAGCAAGAAGATATTGAAAATCAATCAAGAAAGGAGCATTTTCGAGTTTTGAAGAAATCCACCCAAATCTGAAAATAAACTCTTCAAGTAACCTTTTTTCTACTCTTCCTGTGACCCCTTAAGCATGTTTAGAAGTTTGCATGTAGGATCAAGAAGCTCCAAACCGAATTTGAGATCATTTGGTTAGTAATGATCAAGATATGCATATATGTTGGTAAATTAGTGAAAATATGTTGATTGTTGATAGTAGATCTTTTATATGTTTGATCTATCCCAAGATACATGTTATAGGAGCATTATACGAACTAATTGAGGTATGAAACTATGGATCAAGGTGTTGGATATATGAGTAGATGAGAAATCTCGTAGAGACTGTGTACATATCTGACTTTGCTGAATGAATTTGAAAACCTTACCAAACTTGTAATTCTATGATTTTTGGATATGTTGTAGTTTATCATGTTAAGAGTATTTCACATCTGGTTTGAGTAAAAAATGTTATGTGGTTTGGAAGATATGAATTTTATAAAATAGTGTGATATTTCTGTAAGCAAGCCTTTTTCATGATAATTGGAAAATAGTTATACTTGATAAAAATAATTCCTAAATTCATGGTAAATACTATAGACATTGTATTGATCATGGTAATCCTAAATTCACGGTAAATGTTATGGGAAGACACGTCTTGGTTTTTTTTAAATCCAATATTTAGAAAAGTTGGTAGAATTATACCTCTGAATGCCTCTTGTATTGGATCTATCAAATGATTCCCGATTGAGCTCATTTTTAAATATGTTATACTTGATTCAGTTTCTGAATATTTGGCTTTGTATTCATTGAAAAAAAATATGTGGTTCGTGAGTTATGTGTCATGCAAAAATGTATATCATTCTACATTGCATGTTTGAAAATAATTTTGAAAGCGTACTTATATATTTTAGAAAATTCTAAAAATTTATTTATGAGTCGTAGATACATTTTAGGAACTTAATGTAAATTCTCAAGTCTTTATAAGTTGTATTTTGGCCACCAATAATTTTCGAAGTCACACCCCTGTTTGCAAACCCATAGAAAAACCCCCAGAATGTGTATTCTCCCCCAGCCCGTAAATTCCAAATGAAAATTGATTTTGAGAAACAGTAAATTGTAACATGTTTATTTAAAACCCTAGTTTCTGCATATTAAATTTTATAATCAAATCAATTGAAAATTTTAAATGTTGTTGATTTGAAACAACATTTTTCCTTAAGTCATAACTAGGAATTTTTCTAAGTTTATAGCATGGAGTGCTTCTAATTTTCACCCAAATGTTTTCTTAACTTAATAAAAATGTTTCCAATTTAAATAATTTTTTTCTAAAACCCTTTGAATAATTATTTGATTAAATACTTGCATCTTCAGTAGTAGGACTTAACCATATTAATTTTAGAGTCTTTATTGTTGATGTCATTTAATTGAAATATTCTAAGCCACAAGGATTATTGTTGGATATATGAAAATGTAAATGGTGAAGAGAGGCTTGATATGTGGTAATCGTGGATACATGACTTGGTGAATTAGTGATGAGCGTGCCAACTTGTTAAGAATGAGCATGATTGATTACATATGAGCTTAAGCATAGAACAATCACATGAAGTACGCTAAGTAAATTAAATGATCTAGTTGTGCATAAGAAGCATGCATGGATTTGAATAACACACCTAGTAATTAAGAGTTATAAACCTAGGTATTGGCGATTGTGGAAAAAGAGGCATCAACTAGTGACACCAAGTGATCATCCATTTCATAAGCTATAACGTGGGCACTACTTTATCCTACAAATGATTTTTTCGTAAACGCTTTCAAATGGTAATGAAAATATTTTTGTTTTAAAGTATGGAGCACCGTATAAATATTTTGGCACCTTTGCAATTGTTATTGATGATGAATGACCAATTGAATTTTGGTTGAGTTTACTCACCCTTGTATGATGAATGATATTGGAGATGTGTTGGATCGGGGAATTGCTACCCCCGTGGTTTATGTGTAAGACTATTGCATTAGCCCGGAGGTTGTGTGGAAGCCTATCGATAGGGTAAGGACTCGGATCCCCTTACCGGGTGGATGGCGAGTGGCCACTCCCATCTTACCCCATATGTGAATTATGTGATGAGATGATAAATATATTGGTGATGTGATTGTTGGAAATGATGATTGTGTTGGTGCCACAAAATGAGTTGGGTCGACCCTTGTGAGGTAAATTGTTTTTGTGCATTCACAAGTTCGTTTCAATAAAATCCTTGTGCTATGCATGTGTGATACGGTACATTTCCTTATTACTACATATGTAATATATTTTTGGGACACGGTGAACACTGGGTACGCGGAGTACTCAGCCCATGTGTGTGTTTTCCCGACATTCAGGTACAAGGTGATGGCGGCGGCGTTGTGGTGGTGAATATAAGAAGGTGGTTCGTTTGTGAACCATAATGAATTAAATTGTAAACCCTTTTGCCAATTGGTTCATTTCTCTCTTTTGTGTTAAATGACATGGCTATTTAAATTACTTAAAGCCTTTTGTTTTGTGATTCCAAATTGCAACTCTCTTTTGATGTATTACTTGAAGTATTTGGACCTTAATGGCATGATCTAGCTTGAACTCCTTTGGCATGTTATTCTGTCATGATTCGCTTGAATTATTATCCAGTATTTGAGCCAAGGGACTATGTCTTCATACATAGTGCTCATGTGTCGTTTTGTTATATTTATGCATGTGAATTGTTGTTCCAAGTTGTACTTGACGTAAGACCCGCGTGCTGGTCGTTATTTGAAATCAATTGTCAATCTTTATTTTCCGCGCTTTATTTGTGAGCACTTTATTTGCTTCCGCTACGCTTGACATTTTCTTTTTCAATTGGATTTAAACTAATTTCTTCAAAATCGAGTTCATGTTCTTATGATAAATTCCACTTGCTTTTGCCACTCTTTAAATAAAGTTTAAAAATTGTTTTTAAACCACTAAAACCCTTAGCGTGCATTGTTCGCACGCGGGACTACCGCATAGGCCCAGTTTGGGGGG
>JAPKLW010000795.1:335651-350760 GCA_026898455.1 Plectranthus barbatus | reverse complement strand
AGCTATACTATAGGTTTTATAGCATGTGGTTGCATATCTTCGCATATCTTTGATTTAATTTTGTATTTCTTGCCAAAAAATCTTTCATGTCGCAATTTCTCCAGCTTAAATACAGACTATTGGTTTTATTCATTCCATAATTAAGTAACTTAATCATATTTTCCAACTTGTAGAAAATAAATGAATTTATTCCACAAATTTAAACTTGAAAACTTATATTATTTGTCGGATATTACAAGAAAGGTTAGTGCAATATCGTTCCTTGGGCCCCACGGTGGGAGCCAAATTATTGAGATCCGATTTGTATAGATACGGGTCCCAGAAACTATGGATCCGAACAATACAGAAAACAACAATAAACAATGCACGAAATAGAAATAAAGTAAATGCGAAAGATTAAAAGAACTTAATTTAAGGAATAAGACGAGGTACACGGCTGGATGGTTGGCCCGGTGATCACTAAATTTTTAGTAATACTATAGTCCAGTGGCAAATTAAAATTATTGATCCCACAAATATTGTATAAGCGAATATCCTATATACTGAACCATCGTTTTTTGATTTATTGTCCGAGTAAATCAGAATTTTGAAAAGGGTTTTTATAACTTGAAACTAAATTTGCAAGAAATTAAATTAAAGCAAGAATTAAATCAAATTTTCGGACAATAGAGAAAAGTTCAGATTCCAGGGCAAGTTCATTTCTTGGATAACATGCTAGGAAAAATTATCGATCAATTAGAAATAGAGATTAAGGTGGAAATCAGAAAAGTATTACAAATTCCAGGGTTTGACAATTTATAAAGTTGATTATCAATTTCCTGTATCCTTTCGGTCTCTAGAAAAATTAATAACTCCCAAAATATTAGATTTTATTCCTATGGATTAAATTCTTCTTTTCAGACATAATAAAAACCCATATTATCAATTCTTAAATCGATTAATTAACTTTTACTTTTCAGACTCAAATTAATTAATTAAAAAAACCTAATCAAATGGCCAATTTAATCAGATTTAGAAAAACACAAGAATTGATAAACCTTTTTAAGATATTGATTAATTCAATAAACTAAACATGCATCCAAGATATTCACATAAACCCTAGAATCTGATAAAAGGATTACCTACACATATTCATGTTAAACAAATACATGAAAAGATAAAACCTGTAAATATTCCTCATAAATAACCAAGAGTTGAATTGAATCAAGTCTTGAGAAATCTTGATCCCAATCTTCAATCCACAGCATAAACAATTGAAGAATAATGAAAACTATGTCTCTAGGTCTAAAAAGTGGCTTGAATGTCTAAATTCGCCAAAATCTAACTATATATACTAAGTTTAATTAATTAAATATGGAAATAAATGATAATTGAAGAAATTTTGCCTAAATAGCATGTCTGTCGATCGACACACGACTTCCACTTCGAACTCCTTTGCTCGCCTGTCGATCAGCCTCCTTGCGCGCCATGTCGATCGACTCGACGGGGGTCGATCGACATGCGCGTTGCATGCCGATCCAGGCCCTGCTCTCAGCACCAACTCCACTTGATTTATGTGTCGACCGACACACCGTGTGTCGGTCGAAACAGATGACACGGCTGAAAACTGCAATCTCCATACTTAGTTGATTTTGCACTCCAAAACCTGCATTTTTCACCATGACAAACACAAGCAGCATAAAACAAGTACAATGCTAAGAAAATAAAGTAAACACACAATAAAATCATCAAAACACCCTAAAAATCTATTGATAAGTGAACAAAATATCACACTTATCACCCGATGATGCCGAGCTCAACAGATCGAATGAATATATCTCAAAACAAAAACTCGAAGAGGGGGTGGCTAACAAAATATATCTTAATATTATTGTACGTAAATAGATGTTGTAAATCAGCTTACAAGAGGTTATTTATAGAAACCTGAACTTGCTAGGGTTTCCTAGATTTTTCCTAGATTCATTGGGCAGCAAACTCCGGATTTATCGGAGTTGTTGGGTTATTCGCCTCCAACCACTTTCGAGATTCTTGTGAGCTTATCTTCTTGTTACTCGATGACCTTCCCGACCGTTGAGTAGCTCCTTAACGACCGTTGGGTACCCTATTTTGACTTGTCGAACTGCTTCTTGTCTTGATCTAACTGCCTTGGTCGGGCAACTCTTTGCGAACTGCTTTAATCGGATTGTTCCTTCTTCTGGAATACTTCCCGCTTGGCTGGCTATTACTTAACCTGCGAGAATGATGGTGGGCCTTGTTTGAGTCTCCTTGATGGACTGATTTTTATCATAGCCCAACACATATATTATAAAAACATATATAGAATTACAAAGCGTTAACTTGAAGGAATTGTGATTAAATTTTATGGGGGGCACAAAAGTCTACATCCACCCCCAAATCAAGCTTCTAGTTTTTATAGAGTGTCTGTGCTTGTCCATTTAATTACTTTTAATTTTAGGGTGGCGGAGATTAGTTACGTTGATTGACTACTAAATCTCACACTTTAAATATGATCATTAAATATGATGGATCTATGTTTTAGTGTATCTAATTTTAATTCAGACAATTAATGACTCATCTGAGATGAGGATCACACACTACTACGAGTACTGCCTAAAACTTACTTCGATTAACTTCCCTCTATAAAAGGCATACCCTCACGCCGCAAGATAAGATCACAACCAATTAAACTCAAACACCATGAATAATATCCAAACATTAATCCCTGCCCTCTTTCATTTCACATCGTTGCTACCATTCTGTGTAATTTCCCTAATCTTGTACAAGCTTGCAGCTTCCAGCAACAAAACACCGCCGCTTCCGCCGGGTCCCACCGCCTACCCCATCATCGGAAGCCTGCCTCAAATGCTGGCGAACAAGCCTACATTCCGATGGATGCACAGCCTCATGCAACAACTCAGCACAGAAATCGCATGCTTCCGCCTCGGCAGCGTCCACGTCATCGCCGTAACCTCTCCCGAACTCTCTAGAGAGTTCTTGAAGAAGCATGATGCTGTTTTTGCCTCCCGGCCCGATACCATCTCGTCCCGACTCACAAGCGACGGGTATCTAACGCTAGCCCTTTCTCCTGCCGGAGATCAGTGGAAGAAAATTAGAAAAATCATGGTCTCAGGGGTGCTCTCCATGGATGTGCATGAACGTTTACATGCAAAGAGATGCGAGGAAGCCGATCACTTGGTCCGATACGTATACAACCAGTGCCGAAATCCACTCAAAAATGGAGATGTGGATGTGAGAGTGGCTGCACGGCATTACTGCGGCAATGTAGCAAGAAAATTGTTGTTTGGTGAGAGGTTTTTTGGGCCCGGAATGGAGGATGAAGGCCCGGGATTTGAAGAGAAAGAACACGTGGCTGGTTTGTTTGAGATTCTATCTCTTCTGTATGGATTTGCCATTGCCGATTTTGTCCCGTGGTTGGAGGTTTTCGATTTTGATGGGCATAAAAAAGCTATTACCAATGCTATCAAGAAAGTAAGAAAATACCAAGATCCAATAATCGAGAAGAGAATGGAGATGTGGGAGCGAGGAATCAAGACAGAAGAGGAGGATATTCTTGATGTTTTGATTAACCTCAAAAACTCAGAAAATAAGCCACTGCTGTCTGCAAAAGAGATCAAAGCACTAATAGTGGTACGTTTATCTAACTTTTTATTAATCAATTTGTGGGAGCACTTGGTAAAATTATTATACTAATCATGTATGGTATCGCAATGATGTTGGTGCGCAGGAAATAATGATCGAGATGGTTGATAACCCATCAAATGCAGTTGAGTGGGCAATGGCAGAGATGATCAATCAACCAGATATTCTTGCAAAAGCATGCGAAGAATTGGAAAGAGTAGTAGGTAAGGACACACTCGTCCAAGAATCGGATTTGCCTAAACTAAACTACGTGAATGCTTGTGTGAGAGAGTCATTCAGATTGCACCCATTCGCACCTTTCAATGTCCCTCACAAAAGCAGCAGAGATACCACAGTTGGAGGGTACCTGATCCCCAAAGGGAGCTACGTGGTGCTCAGCCGTATGGGGCTAGGGCGGAATCCCAGAATTTGGGAAGAGCCTCTGGTGTTCAAGCCGGAGCGCCACATCATAGATGAAGGGTCGGTGGTGCTGACGGATCATGAGTTGAATATTCTATCATTCAGACGGGGATGCCCGGGTTTCGTGCTCGGATCCACCATGACTACCATGCTTTTGGCTCGACTTCTTCAGGGCTTCATCTGGAGTCCACCACCCCTCGCAACCAAAATCCTTCACTTGGCTGACTCAGCAGATGACTTGGCATTGGCAAGCCCTTTGATTGCTCATGCAACACCACGGTTGGACAAGGGAATTTATCTTCAATTAATGGCAAACTAGAATATATGATAATATTTGTGTGTATTAACCTTTCTCCCTAGCCATTCTATGTATTCTTGTCCTCATTTAAAATGATGTTTAACATATTATATAGTTATTAGAAGTGAGATCTACCGAATTTATCTTTAATAACATGTTAAGGAAACCTAGAATTAGTGATGGCCAAAAGGAACCGGAACTGCCATTTACGTTAGAAATCGGAATCATTTTTTAACGGGTCGGTTAAAATTCAAAATTTTTGAATTGTTGGACTGGTGGGAATTTTTAAAATTAAAAAATTCATATTACAGTTCGGAATCATCCAAACCGATAGGCTTTTTTAAAAAATAAACGAATGAGATCGTGCCACATTAACTGTTAGTTCAAATAGCTATTTTTTCAAGAAGAAAAATAAAATAATCAAAATTGTTGAATCAACGGTTTGAAATTGGAATCGTCTGAATTAGAACTAATGGTCCATAATTTCGAATTGGAACCATAACTATTACCTTAGCGAATCAATTAAGGATCCATTTTTCTTGAACTGGAATGGGAACTGTGTCCATCACTACCTAAATCGATATTTCATATTTGCACATTATAATTCTACATAATCAAATATTTATAACATTGTTAATACACGCCTCAATTAGCTAGAATTATAATATGCTAGGAAGTGCATGAATTAGCCTAAATATCCTTCATCGATGCACTTTCTTGGATCCAATAGTCTCCCTGTCCTAATTTGGAATCATTTTTATAAGTGTGATTTTTTAATTGTACGGGAATTATTTTTTAAATAAATAAACACTTAATTTGTTTGGATAATGAAAATAAATCTTAGTTTAGTACTATAGTACATTAGTACTCTCATTCACCACTATTTTTACACGTAACTTGAAACTTGCAGTAATTCAATATTAGTTATTGAATTATCACTATATAACATCTTTTACCAAAATAATAAAATACTATATTTTTAGGGCAAAAACTTGCGTTAGGCAGGCCTAAACGATTTAAGCGGGTTTTATCCTACTCAAATGGGTTCACCCATCCCAAATAGGGTATATTATATGAGTTTGGGCATGGGTTAATGGATAAAACCCGCCTAAAGCTTGGGTTAATGGATAAAACCCGCCTAAAATGTTTAGGTCTGCCTAACCCAAGACCTTCCCTATTTTTAGATATATTAGCTTAATAGAACAACATGATTGATTGCCTTAAAATATATACTACTCAATGGACTTTTCTTAAAAGTTTTAAGAATTAAGATTGTTGAACCCTTGTTATTGAATGTCATAAATAAAATTTAATGAGTTTATTTTGATGTTCGTCGAAAAATATTTATTTTAAAAAAACACAATAATAAAATGTGATCAGAAGAATTAGCTGTAAATGGTAAGTTTGCTCAAAGATGAATTAATGATTTAACTTTCACATGATTTTGAATGTGAGAGAATTTAGTGTCCCATTTATTAACTTATGAACGCCTCACAACCAAAACAGTTTTACTGAAGTTTGAAGTTACACGACCAAAAGCTCACTAATTATGTTGGTCCCAAATCAGATTAAATGAATACGTAGTGAAAGATTTAATGAGCTCGCACTTTCCAAGTTGGTGGTTTTTGCACCAGCTCGAGATCAGAAAACTGGTTAATTAGCGAGAGTTTGCTACTTAGCCGTATTCAAGTATACTCTAACACTTGAGATGTTAAGTTTTAAATTCAATGCTGAAATTTTAAAGAAAACAGTAAATAACAATGAATTTATTGAGATTCAGACAAAACCGCCATACGTCCTCTCTTCAGACTCGCAACTTGAAAACCACTAAGCACAAGATTACAAAGATGTCGCACAATATGTTGCTAGCTGGTGAATGACCGTGTCTACCAGTTCACTACTGCACTCGCCTAGTCTTTTGCAGTCCTCTACTTCTTCAGGTCTATAGTGTGGGCGCACCACTCACCTCCAACTAATCGTGGGACTTTGAGTTCTTCCTGAGAACGTCAAGTTGCGGTATACACTCGTAATAGTTATCACTGGAGATGTGATAACTCCAAGATCTTTTCTTACTTAGAAAATGAGAAAACTGATGTAATAGCTCTTGCGAAGCAATGACACCTTGAAATCTTAAGATGAAATATTTCAGAGTATCGTCACTTTCAGAATGCGCAAAAGGTAACATTCTCTAGTTGGATTGCAACCTCTATTTATAGACGCTTTTGGAAGGTTTGAAATTTAGAGCTGCTGTGAGACAAAAGGAACCCATCCAATCATATGTCCCACTTTTCATGAATTGGGGTGTCCTTGTTGTCAGAGTAGGTGAACTTTGCAGACTTTAGTC
The DNA here is from genome assembly GCA_026898455.1 of Plectranthus barbatus. NCBI lineage: Eukaryota > Viridiplantae > Streptophyta > Magnoliopsida > Lamiales > Lamiaceae > Plectranthus > Plectranthus barbatus. The sequence continues at coordinate 344,059 of JAPKLW010000795.1, read as the reverse complement.
AGAACAGCTCAGAGCTAGTCCAAGGAATGTCTACTAGTTGATTTCTAGGATGTAACATGCTTTAAGGATCAAAGACTTTAAGATCTTCTTTCTTAAAGTCTAGACTTGAAAAGAGTGTTCTTGTCTTAGCTCGCTATCTCTAGATGCTAGTTTGGGCCTTTGCTGGTTAGCTCCTTGCTGGTGGATTACCAGTTGGTGATGACCTGTCTGCCAGCAACCTTCAGGGAAGGGTCGGCCCTTTGCTGGTGAAGATATTTCAGCCAGAAAACTTCCAATGAGCATGCAATCAGCTCCGATTAACAACTCGATAATACTTATATACAAAACATTACAAGCACCGACTAATCTAGCAAGTGACTCACTAACTTGTGATCTATTTGACACATCAAAATATACAATAAGGAAGGAATTTCATTTCTAACAAACTACACAACACAAAACAAAACTAGAAGATCCTCTACCATATGATTCACTCTTTGAATATAGATTCCACTTTAATCTTGTAGACCTTGTGTTGAATAATTCATGAGCTTGAGAGACTGAAAGTTTTGAAGAACTCTGTGCAATGTTTTTTATAATCTCGATCACTCAAACATCCTCCATGTCCGGCCTTCTCTTTTATTTAATTCTTGGAGTGCACGTTCGCCAATCCCACGTCCTTGCAGTCATGGGCTTGTTCACCTTCCACGTCCACTTGCCTCGTCGTACAAACTAGAAGCTCCACAATAGTTCACGTAGGTGTGGTTTATATGTCGTCAAGGCACTCCCCTTTATTTTCAAGAAATAATAATAAAGATAATATATGGTTAAAATATATCAGATACACAAACCTAAATAATTGGATCTAATAGAAACTGGAATTAAGATTGAGATATTCGAACCTAAAAAATAAAGACTTATTATAGTCGTCTACTCAACATGAAAAGGTAAGCTTAATACAAATGTGTCGGAGCGTGGTATTAAAACTTTCCGAAATTTAACACCAACACCAAACAAGATTCAAAAACTTACTTTTCGTAGAATTCAAAGCAAATGGTTTAGTATCATATAACATAGATGACTTTAAAATATATTTCATTGATATTATTTTCAAATAAATAATTTCATGCATTTATGATTTTTATAGGAATATAACAAAGTCACAAAACCTTGTGATCATACACACTGGCAAATTTATGTAGAGGTTAGGGGCTCCAATGCTCCTAGTCGATTTTTATTTTTATTATAGCGCGCATTTCCAACTCTATTGCATATTCAAATTCATAATCAAAATTTGGAGTTTTTTTTGCTCCAACCTAACACCAAACAAAGACTTTTTTTAGTTTTACAGCTTCTCTTCTCCCAGAAACGCATATTTGCGTTATTACAGTTTCATACTGCATAATTTCTTTTATTTACAATCTAGTCCTTAAACTAGTTAAATTTTACTTTTCTATCCATTTTTGTTTTGTTAATTTATTTACTTTATCAATTTTATTAGTTTTTATTTTTAAATAAATATTAAAATTATTTTATTTTCAATTAATTTTAAAATAACAATTGCTCAATTAGAAACATTTAGTTTATTTAGTGTGTTTTAATGTAATTTTATAATCAAATTGTTTAGTTTTTTAGTTTTTCTTTTTATTAAAATAAACATTCTATTCATAAATATACGATTTATTATATTTGTTAATTATTAATTATATCAGAATAACTTATTTTATTAGAAATTTAAAAAGGGGTCAACTTGTAAATTTGATAAATATATTGTTAGTATCTAAAAAATATAAAAAGTTGTGAATAAAATAATACGTTGAGAATATTCTTTTGGGTTGAGTTTGGTGTATTGGGTTAGAAATCAATTACTGTTAATTCGACATTTACTGCATTTTGGGTTTGAGTTTGGTGTTTTGGATTGAAGATGACCTTAATTAGCATAGTTATTTGATTTTTTCTTTATGACCCCTTCATGAAGTAAAAAAAAAAAAAGGAGTCAAAAATCAGGAAAATAAAATATGAGGATGAAGTACTCAAAATCTAACGAAGCCCCTTAGAGAATCTTTTCTAAACTTTGCATTTTTTTATTATATAAAATTTAATAGAGATCATGACGAAAATTTTCTGAACCTACCACTGATCATGCAGGTATAAAAATTAAAATGAAAAAATATCATAGCTATAACTGGAAACGGTGAAGACTCAAGTTTTTCACGTGTTTTTCAGGTGTGATGGCGATGACTTGCAAGCCGCAAGTTTTGTGATATATATTCAATTGAATCATCACCATTCATTAAATCCACCCTTTTTGGACATTTTTTTTACCCTACTCATTCTATCTATTTCATTTTTCTGAAGTGGTTAGGTGTGTACTTGTCCATTTAATTACTTTTAATTCAAGGTGGCGGAGATTAATAGTATTGGTTGACTCTTAAATCTCACATTTTAGTGTATGTAATTTAAATTTAGCGAATTAATGATTCATCTGAAACGTGCGTATAAAGTTTATTAAAAAATTCACTCGATTTTATTAACTACAACTGAAGATTAGAGATTTTGTTACTATTATGACAGTCCAACAAAGAAAAAAGCCCACTAACGAGGATCTATCAAATCTATGGCTAAGGAAGATTCTTCGGAAATTTAGAATATTGACCGAGTTGTCATTGATCGAGCTACCATCGACCGAGCTATATCCTAGCCCAACTAAGTAGCTCGAACATTATGAAAAGTCGGATTCTTGAGCCGAACCATATTAAAGCGAAACCAGCTCGTTCAAAGGGACGGAACCGTTCGAGACACCAGTTCGGTCTAAGAATTGTGACTTCTTTGAATTCATTTCCTATAAACAGGGTTACATTTATTGTACAAAGACACATTGAATTCAATCATTAAATACAACAATAAAAACAAAAATACTCAAGTTCTGCTTTTTATCAAGCATTTACATTAGTCTGTTCATACTTCCTTATTTATTTATCAAGTATTCTTGTCAAAAAAACACCTTTCGAAAATTTGAGCATTAATAGTTACATAATGATCAGACATGAGAGGACCGAGTAGAAATAGTATGTCTAATTGGATTGTTTTTTCTTAACCTTTATTATTATTATTATTATTATTACTGTATTTTTTTAATAGATATACACTAATTTTAAACACACATCTACTCACACACATAAAAATTTATGATCTCTCAGTTACAGACAATGTGCTTTAACAACTACATCCCGAACGAAGTGACGTGGTTTGCATGTGAACAAGTGTTGCTGGATATGGCATGTAAATCGTACCACTTAGGCGGCCAGACTAAGATTACATGCTAAACTACATATGTAGGACGACTAATTATGTCGGACTGTTGGAGAAGTTATTACTTATTAAGCTGTAACTATATCACATATTAAATTATTAATTAACATTAGGGAAACTAGCCACACTTTATGGATGGGCTTTTTAATTTCCTCAGCAATTTCTGCTTCAATCATTTCACATTTCCACTCAAACCTTCCACACAAATCATTGATCATGACCACCCTTCAGTTTTCATCCTTATTACTAGTGTTATTATGTTTCAGTACCCTCTACAAACTCGCCTCCACCAAGAAAAAGTTGACGACGCCGCCGCTTCCGCCGGGCCCCACCGCCTACCCGATCATCGGCAGCCTGCCGCAAATGCTGACGAACAAGCCCACATTCGAGTGGATACACAACCTCATGCAACAACTCGGCACAGAAATCGCCTGCATCCGCCTCGGCAGCGTCCACGTCATCGCCGTCACCTCTCCCGAGCTTTCTAGAGAGTTCTTGAAGAAGCAAGGCGCCGTTTTCGCCTCCCGGCCTGACACCATCTCGTCCCGGCTCACCAGCGATGGGTTCTTGACGGCAGCCCTTTCGCCTGCCGGCAATCAGTGGAAGAAAATGAGGAAAGTCATGGTCTCGGAGGTGCTCTCCATGGGCGTGCATCGACGCTTCCATGCAAAGAGATGCGAGGAAGCAGACCACCTGGTTCGATACGTGTACAACCAGTGCAAAAACCCGCTCAAAAATGGAGTTGTGGATGTGAGAGAGGTAACTCAGCATTACTGTGGAAATGTGATCAGGAAACTGTTGCTTGGTGAGAGATTTTTCGGGCCTGAAACGAAGGATGGAGGCCCGGGATTTGAAGAAAGGGAACAGGTGGCTAGTTTGTTTAAGATTCTTTCACTTCTGTATGGATTCGCCATTGCTGATTTTGTTCCGTGGTTGGAGGTTTTTGATTTTGAAGGGCACAAAAAAATCATTAAAAACGCTATTAATAGTGTAAGAAAATACAGTGATCCAAGAATCGAGAAGAGAATGGAGATGTGGGAGCGGGGAATGAAGCGAGAAGAAGAGGATATTCTTGATCTTCTGATAAACCTCAAGAATTCGGAAAATAAGCCTCTACTGTCCGTTCAAGAAATGAAGGCACTGATTCTCGTAAGTAAATCCATCATATATATAATAATTAGAAATTTCAAAATTTATAACATTAGCACTTTCCCTCCAATAAATTAACATTCTTTCAAGTATCAACATTAGTTTTATTTGATTTTATATATTTATTCATATATATTCTAATTCATACATGGCTAAATTACTTTTGAATTAATTTCTCCAAAAAGGCTAAATTATCACCAAATTTAATTACTATATATATATATATAAATATGATCATATACTAACCCATTTCCATATGCTAACATGCTAACTAGGAAATGCATTTGTCATGGCTGAAAAATGCATAAGCAAATGCAAAGAAATGCATCATTTTTACTGCATAATTGATGCACTGACCATTTTATATGCGGAATTAGTGCATCTTTTACCAAAACCTAAATACAATAACATTTTATAAGTGGATTTGGTGCATTTTTAAAAAATGCATCAAACTTATACAAAAAATGCTCTGAACAGCTGCATTTTTTCACTATATAATGCATTTTCAGTTCTGGACAGGTGTATTTTATAATTATTATGTCATTATATAAAAATGTGTTATCATATAATTACTTTTGATACAGTAACCAAAGACATAAGAATAAGGAAAATTATTAATTTATTTGTGAGTGTATATTTTAGGAAATATGATTAAAATGATAGGACAAAGGAAAAAAAATTGGAACAAATATGGTAGGACGGATGAAGTATAATTTTTTTTTTCATTACGTTAGACAATATTTAACATTGGATGATGCATTGACATGTATAATACATACAAAAAATGAATTCACACCCTTCATTCATAATCAATCAATAGTCATGTTTAAAATCTATTCATAATCTAATACTTTTATGATACATATGAGTTTAAGATTACTATATTGCATTTCTTAGGAGTATTATCGATTCAAAACTTGAAGGGAAGGTCTCAGATTAGGTACGCCTAAACGGTTTAGATGGTTTTTATCCATTAACCCAAGTCAAACTCATCTAATATACCATAATTGGGGATTAATAAACTCTATTTGGGATGGGTGAACCCATTTGAGTATGGATAAAATCCGCCTAAACCATTTAGGCGTGCCTAATTCAAGTTTTTGTCAAACTTGAAAGATATTATAATTATTTTTTAGGATTTGAAATATGAATTCTCAATCCAATACCTAAAAGTTCCTTAAATTTTCAATTCATGATCAAATTATATTGAGGTTCTGGATTGAGAACTACTTTTTATCTTTCATATCCTTAATTGAAAATTCATTACGTCCTGCATTAATATAATTAATTTATCTTTGAGTCATTGAGAATACTCCTATTTTTTATTATATATATAATACTTAAAGAAAATATGAAATTTATACATTTGACATGTTTAAAACTATTATATTGTGTTCTTTTTATTATATATACTTAAATGAGATATTGATATTTTAACAATTTATGTTAATTGTTGATATGGTTCATTGAAAAACTTAAATTCATTCCTATTGAACACAAAATTTATGAATGTGCAACAATGCCGATTTTAAATTTATCTGATTAGAATCTTCAATCAATTCGTAGTGATCGATCAGTATAGGATAGTTTTCTTTTTGTAGTTAATTCTGTTTCCTTTTTGTTCAATTTGTGAATGATGTGGGGTAAATAATCGTACACAATCAAAATAAAATAGGCTCCTTGCACTGATAGAAGACCAACAATCCAAGTGCTGAATTCTCTTCTAAAACATACATATGTCTGTGGGAAGGAAGCTTTATATAATCGCAAGAACATAGTCATATGAAATATACATATGTAAAACATATACTGCTATTTTTTAGCACATAACTTACTTTATTCTTCTTTATTTGTATATGATATATAGAGCATTACACAAATATAAACTAAAAAAATTGCAAATGAATGATATTTCCTTTTTTCGTTGATGTGCATTAACATATAATTAATGATCGCCATGGAACAAAAACGGAAAAGGTATAAACTTTTGTGTTTGCACTACATGTGCATCAAGCACCTTTCCTGTGACTGAAAGGTCACTGGTTCGAGCTCCCAGTGGGACATTTGGGTGTGTGAGTTTTAAGATTAATGTATAATTTCTGAAAATCACGAAACCGAATCTCACCTAAAATTGTATATAAAAATAAATTTACAGGAAACTATGGTGGCGACGATTGATAATCCATCAAATGCAGTTGAGTGGACAATGGCAGAGATGATGAACGAACCAAACATTCTTGCAAAGGCATACGAGGAATTGGACCGAGTGGTAGGTAAGGAGAGATTGGTCCAAGAATCGGATTTGCCTCAACTAAACTATGTGAAGGCTTGTCTAAGAGAGTCATTCAGATTGCACCCAATTGCACCTTTCAATATCCCTCATACTTCTACCCAAGATACTGTTGTGGGCGGCTACTTCATCCCTAAAGGGAGTTACTTGTTGCTAAGTCGTATGGGCCTAGGGCGAAACCCTAGGATTTGGGAGGAGCCACTCAAGTACAAGCCAGAGCGCCACTTAACAATAACAAATGAAGGAGTAGGGCTGAATGATCATGAGTTGCGCATGTTTTCTTTTGGTAGTGGAAGAAGAGGATGCCCGGCTATCGTGCTGGGTTCCACCATGACCACCATTCTTTTGGCTCGACTTATTCAAGGTTTTAGGTGGAAGCCTACGAATAATTTAGTCCATGATTTGTTTGGGTTACCTCTACACAAGCTTGTTGCTCATGCAACGCCTCGCTTGGACTCTACAGTTTATCGTCAACTCATGGAGAACTAGCTATTTACCTACTAATACTATTATAATCTTGACTGTAAATAATTGTGGTATTGTAATATACATTGTTGTATAATATGATATAGTATGCTAGTGTGAGCGTGTGTACGCAATTATTGTTGTGTGATGACTTAGGTGATAAGAATTGTGCCTGTTCATTAGGTGGTCATATAGATCGATAGCAATCTAGACTATTAATTGATCATAATTAATATGATGAAAAATAGTGAATTGGAGAAACTCAATATAAAAGGGTTTGGGCATTTGAAAAACAAAGCAACAACTGGTAGGTAGTGTTGTGGCAAACAGAGAAATTCACGAAGAAAAAAAATTTATGAGATTGAGCAAGCTTTGCTTTTCGTATTTAGCTCCCTCATTTTTACTCAAAGAAAATAAATTTGAGCATTACAAAGTATTTAATCAAGCTTACGATTTCTAGCTATTCCTTAACCCAAAATCATTGTGGATAAAATCTCAACTGCACAATGAAAGAAACAAAAAAATTATATGTCTATTAAAGTTGGGCATCACCCAAGACAAGAGACGGCCCCGATAGCGACGGGGCTTACTTGGAAGTCGATGTCATCTGCCTTCCAATAGGCATGCCATCTTCCTTCCGCGTACATCGATCGGCGTAGGTGTTGTCGGTCGACTTCTCTTACATCGACTTGTCCTCTTCATCGCTCAAAATCTCCTCACATTGAGCCTCTGCATCGACTGACGCGTGATATGCGTTAGTGTGCGTCAATCGAAACAGATGCATCGCACTCGGGATTCTACTCCTCTTCACCCCCAAACTTGTTTGAAACCATCTTGGGACACTTGTAGCTCATCCCGGACCTCAGAGTAATTGTCTTCCATTCTTTTTTATTCTTCAGGTTCACCTCAGTAGTGCTCGGAAGCTGCCCTTGTTTGTGTTGGACTCCAATAGTGTTGGCAATCTGACTAACATGTGTTTCAATCATTTGAACATGTTTGCCCACTCGCTCAACCTTGGTATTTACCCCAACGACCTCTTGCTCCAATTTCCCAACTCGATAATCTGTGGCCTTGATGAATTTGGCCAACAACTCCTCCAGACTATCTTTTTTCTTCTCGGTGATCTCCCCATTTTGTACATTAAAACCTGGTGGAGAGAACTCTCCTGTAGGGTTTGAGTCTACGATGGACAACACGAGTTGCCATTAATGAA
>JAPKLW010000795.1:287896-310651 GCA_026898455.1 Plectranthus barbatus | reverse complement strand
CAGTATCTAGGATTAGATATGCCTCTATCTCCAAATCAGATAAGAAATAGGATTTCCGCGTGCGCGTCGACCGCGTCTGATTGGCGTCGATCGCGTCTCAACTTCTTGCCTCGTCGATCGCTTCTGAACAGCGTCGATCGACGCGGCCTCCTTCTTCCATCGATCGCCTTCTCCTTTGCTTCGTCGATCGTTTGGCAACAACATGCCTCGTCGATCGACTAAGGGTCCTCGTCGATCGATGAGATCTCGAGCACTGGATCCTGATTCCTCTGTTTTTTGACTAGAAACTTGCACGATTCATCAAACACGACATTCCAAGTACAAAATCCAATTCATGAATGAAAACAAGTACAAAAACGATCTAAACACTACACAATCAGTCAAAGAACTATAAGATAAGTTGGTGAAAATCCTAACTTATCAAGCGCTCCACCTCGAACTTGGCTGAACCCATCGCAATCCTTCTTCCTCCACGTTCACCGCACCAATTTGTTGTGAATTGAAGCGATTGCATACACAAATAACTAACAGAAAAGACAAGAACAAAAAGAATAACACAAAGAATTATAGTGGTTCGAGCGTAAGCTCTACGTCCACTCTTCAAGCCTCCTCGGTGATGATTTTATTATGGTGAAGAAATTACAAAGTATTTGACAATTACAATTGGTGGGGAGCAGGGGTATTTATAGGGAGATATTCCTAATCACATAAGGAATATAAAACCTAGATATGGTAAGATATATCTAAATCTAAATCTGTCTAATAGATTTATTCCTATCCAAATCTAATACCAATAAGGATAAATCTTGTCCAACAAGGAAACAAGATATACACAATATATTTTCCATATCTATCCAACTCGAATTGCTCCTCGAGTTCCTCGACCTACACGGCTCGACCCACTTTACCGGACTAGTCTCCTCGACCCACTCGAACTACTTCCTCGAGTTATACTGAGACTACTCCAACACACACAATACCAAAACCTTATTAAATAGTATTCTACTAAGTTTCTCCACAAGAGCCCAAGTTCTATAACACTAATTCTACTTCAGCCCATCAAATCAAATACCAGTTAATCTCTTCTCAAACACACACATTGCTTTGAATAAACAAGTAAACAAACAAAACCCAAATAGATCTCTGTTTTTCTTTATGATCCTTCCTATTATCGACGCTATAGCAGACCAATAATCAACTCCACATGCACAAACAACAACTGAGTCGTGCTTTTAGCCTATAATCACCAGGGCTTAATTAGCTCTCTCAAAATCAGGTTTTACTAGGCCTTATAACAAAGCATACCATGAGCAACACGCAAAGTTTATTCGAAAATAGGGAACTTTTCAAATAAGAGGTTTCAAGTGCAATAAATAATTGAGTTTATGAAATGATATTATTAAAAGAAAATGCTCAGAGGCCCGAATGGAACTTTTCGAACAGATATTACAGAAGCTCGGGAGAAGATTTTGAGGAACTCTAATGCTGCACTTATTCAAGTGAGAAGCAAATACAAGTAAGATTTCAGAATTACCTCTACCTCCAGCACTGCAATAATGCATGCCAACTCAACCACCTCGGCACCAGCTCGTTCTGGTCATAGAAAGTACCAATGTTAAATATATCTTGAAGCACAAAATATAAGTATGAAATGGTAATGCATAACTTGAGCTTTATTTGATAAGAGAGAACCAGGTTTCAAACTTATAACTGGACTGAGGATGAAATAATAGAAAGTGAAGTCATTTATTTGAGAATATAGATGCATAAAAATATCCACTCATAGATAAATCTCTTGCGAAAAAATAACTCAATAACTTTGGCATAAGAGTAACCAATGTAGCAAAAATGCAATGTTCAATTTGAGAATAGATGCACAAACTTTCAATCAAAACTGTAGCTCAAACGGTTTTCTGAAGGCAAAATGATACATATAAGGCTATCGAGAGGTAAGATTCTAGCACAACATCAATAGAATACCAATGCAAACATAGCAATCGATAAAACGAGTGAAGAAATACTAAGATGATGAAATAGAAATAAAAATGGGCGAGAAATAACAATAAAACGAGTACACAAACAATGATAACATAGCCCCCACACGGGCAAGAATAATGATAAGTGATAAATCGAGTATACCAACATACCTCAGTCCATATAACTTTGGAGAATCTCACACCATTATGTACGAACTTCATTAATTTCATAGCTACGATACAATTCTTTATTAAACTATTAAAAATAAAAGCACAAACATAATAAATATTTGCAAGTAATGCATACGTTAATAAAAATTTGTAATAAATTGATGCATGTAAATTACCATATCTTTCAACGGAAGAGTTTCACGAATGCAGTCAATGATATCTTTCATACACCGCATGACATAAAAGCCATATTGTTTGGCATCGGGCTGTTGTGGACACTGTATGATCATCATTTGAGAGACAATTAATATTTTACTATACAATTTTAACAAATCTGTTGGAATCCGGAAAAGTTCAGGTTAATTACTCGTGCGGAAATATTTAATTTTGTTGTAATTAAATATTACGAGGTCGAACTACGTCACGAGTAGATAAGCGTAGTATATTAATTTTCTCAAAACTGAATTCCGGTGAGTGAGAAATCGATCCTCGAAGTGGCACGCATAACAATGAAATGTTGGCATATTAATTAGTTAATTAATGATGTCCCACATTGGTTAATTAACACACATATCCTGGTTTAAATACCTAAGTGGTTAAACCATGTAATAATAAGTGTGTAATAGGGGTGTTGCATGACAGCCCGTGCTCCTACGCGCGCGCCGCCGCCGCCGCCCGCCTCGCCTCGCCTGGTCTTGAACTTGGATCTTGGCAATTGGTCTTTGGGCCTCGGGCTTCAGGTTTGGGCTTGGCCCGAAAGTGCCTTATCTTTTTGGCGACTCAACGGGCTGAGTGGGCTCGATTATCTGGCCCAGTAGTACTGCGTGGAGCCTACATGTGCGTAACATGGCGAGCATGTCAGCACATGACGTGTCTACGGGTGTTACAGAAACGTGCTTGAATTCAAGCAGCACGTTCCCGAGAATTGCGCGCCGTAACCGTCCGATCCGGGAGACACGCATTGTAACCTCCATCGGTCTTCAATGCTCCAGCACGCTCCCCAGGTGGTGGACATGCTTATAAATAGGCATCCCCAGGAAGCATACAAGTGTTCAGAATTTTCCAAAAATACATTTGTTGCATTTCACCTTAAATTTTGTTGCTTTTCACCTGCCAACTCTTCTCCTGCTCCGATCCAGTTCGTCGGAGCTCTGTTGACTGCGGTGCTGCTTCGATCGAGACGAAAGCTATTTTACCTTTGGGGATAGACTGTCTTAGTCCGAGCACTACGGAGGCATATTCTGTCTTGCGGGAAGAGTTCTCTCGACTCGGCTTCTTACTGTTTGTTTAGTTATTTCGTCTTCAGTTTCCACTACATATAATTGTATTGTTTTACCATTTCCGTAAAATCTCAGATTCTTCTCTGCTCTATTTCTAACAATCGTAAGATAGAATAACTCTGAGATATCTACTTCCGGTAATGATGGTGGTGGTAACAACAACAACAACAACAATGTGCCTAGCTATGATCCGACTGCACCGCGACTCCCTCCAAACGCTCGAAGGCCGAACGGAACGAACAAAACACAAAAATTGCCCGAAGGCCGTACCCAATCCCGAACGGGATCCCCTCCATCCTGAACGGGATGGAGCCTGCTGCTCGCGTTCCGATCGCGATCCATCCCAAACGGGACCAAGTCGTTCCGAACGGGACGGGTCGTCTTCTCCGGCGAGTTCGCCGTTCCCGGCCCTGAAACTCGCATTTTCTCTCAACCCAACCACCCAATTACACATGCAATCACTAAATCAAAGTCCTAAGGCTGTAAGGAACCCGAATCCACCCTTAAATCACCAATTAAACGCAAGAAAAATAGATTGGAAGTGAGCTCACCGGAAAACGTCGATGGCGGCGGCGCAAGGTGATTTTCGGCGACGAATCCTTCAATTCTCGACGTCCGAATACTCCCTACACTCCCAGGAACATGAATCTATCAACCATATACCGATTAACGGCCGGAAAAACAAGTTGTTGGAATTAAATCTGAAAATCGCACACCCAACAAAACCACTTACTTCAAATGGCGATATCTCCCTCAATACTTGTCCTCTCGAGACCCACAAGTAGCCAAATCGAAGCTCTCGACGAGAGCTACCTGCTGGTGGTGGTTATTCGCCGGAATGTCGCCGGTGGTGACCGGAAATCGGCCGGGAATCGTGTCTGACGGGTTTAACAAGGTGGGGGGTTTCACTCTCTCTCTCTCTCTAAAATTATAGAACAAGTGGAAAAAGCTTATAATATGATTTCCACTCTACATATACCCTCTCATAAAACTATAAGATATGCATAATTATATCTATATACATGTATCTATGTATATAAATCCTTAATAATCCAATTATGATTAACATTATATGATATAATGTCTCCAAAATTCCACACTCCACAATCAACTTCCAATACATAATAATTCCAAATTTACATGCATAAACTTCCAAATCCATTCTCCAACACAACATTATCTCCATAATATCCTTCAATTTCCCAAAGTATGAACATATAACTCAATTTCAAATCTCCAAAATTCAAATAAATCATTCCCAATTATTTCTCAATTGAGATAAATTCATTGTTACATCCGAACTATTTAGACAAGATCGAAATTTAAATACGGGGTATTACATGTACTGCATGTCCCGGACATCCGCAAGAACTTGGTTTCCGGCTCCCTTCTTGTAAACCATGGTTTCAAACTTGTATTTAAAAGCGAAAAGTTTATTTTATCAAAATTTGGAAAGTTCCTACCTAGCTAATGGACTTTTCAAAATGAATGTAATGGCACGGCGCCAAGCCGAAAAAGTTATGAATAAAGTTGAGTCTTCTTCTGCTTACTTGATTGAGTGCTCTGATTTATGGCATATTAGGTTAGGACATGTAAATCTAAATGCTATAAAAAGATTAATGAATCTAAATTTGTTGAAAGTGACTGATTTTAAACAAACAAAATGTGAAGTTTGTGTTGAAGCAAAAATGGTGAAGTTACCATTTCAATCAGTCGAAAGGAGCACTAAACCTCTAGAATTAGTTCACATCGATTTGTGTGATCTAAAGTTTGTGCAGACTAGAGGTGGAAAGAAATTTTTCATAACCTTCATTGATGATTGCACAAGATACTGTTATCTTTACTTACTTCGAAGTAAAGACGAAGCAATAGATGCTTTCAAGAATTACAAAATGGAAGCAGAAAATCAATTTAGCACTCGAATCAAAATGATTCGAAGTGATCGAGGTGGAGAATATGTCGCTCCATTTGAAGAACTTTGTGCTGCCTCAGGCATAATTCATCAAACAACTGCTCCATACTCACCTCAATCAAATGGTGTTGCTGAAAGAAAGAATCGGACATTAAAAGAGATGATGAATGCTATATTGATCAGTTCAGGACTACCCGAAAATATGTGGGGGGAAGCTGTCTTAATAGCTAACTACATCTTGAACAAAATTCCTCTCAAAGGAAAAGATGTTACCCACTATGAGATGTGGAAAGGTAGGAAACCCTCCTACAAATATCTCAAAGTTTGGGGCTGTTTAGCAAAGGTTGAAGTGCCTCTGCCCAAGCAAGTTGCAATCGGTCCTAAAACAATTGATTGCATCTTTATTGGTTATGCACTTAACAGCGCAGCTTATCGTTTCCTAGTACACAAGTCGGAGAATCTGAATGTGATTGTAGGAACGACGATAGAATCGAGGAATGCAATATTCTTTGAAGATGTCTATCCAAACAAGACAAAGGAGGGTGAACATCAAACTTCTCGAAAGAGAACACACGAGGAGACTACTAGTTCTGATCCAGTTGAGGAAGAACCGAGACGTAATCAAAGAGCTAGAATCGCTAAAAGTTTTGGTCCCGACTTCATTACCTATATGTTGGATGACGAACCAAAAACTATTAAGGAAGCTCTAGCTCGACCGAATGCTTCTCTTTGGCAAGAAGCGATACAGAGTGAAATCGAATCCATAATGCATAATCATACATGGATTCTGACCGATCTCCCGAAAGGTTGCAAACCCTTAGGATGTAAGTGGATCCTAAAAAGAAAGTACAAAGCCGGTGGCTCTGTTGATAAGTATAAAGCCCGCCTTGTGGCAAAAGGCTTTAGACAGAAGGAGGGAGATGATTTCTTTGACACCTATTCACCTGTAACTCGCATCAAGTCTATTAGAGTGCTTCTCGCGATTGCTGCTTTACACAATCTTGAGATTCACCAAATGGATGTGAAGACTGCCTTTTTGAACGATAAATTAGAGGAAGAAATCTACATGGATCAACCCGACGGGTTCGTAGTGCCCGGTCAAGAAAAGAAGGTCTGTAAATTGGTCAGATCCTTGTACGGTCTAAAACAAACGCCTAAGCAGTGGCATCTGAGGTTTGACAACGCAATGTTGGCAATGTGGTCCTATCACATTCTCACTATGTTGAGAAAGTACTTAGGAAATTCAATGCTTATGATAGTCCACCAGCTAAAACACCGCTGGAGCTCAATGTTCATCTGAGTAAGAACCGAGGCGATCCTGTAGCTCAAGAGGAGTATGCAAGGGTCATTGGTAGTCTAATGTGTCTGACTAACTGTACTCGACCTGATCTTGCTTACTCGGTGAACAAACTGAGTAGATACACGAGCAGTCCAAGTAAAGAACATTGGAAAGCTCTTGTGAGAGTTTTGAGATACTCAAAGTATACTCTTAACTTAGGGCTACACTATACTAGATTTCCACCTGTACTTGAAGGGTATTGTGATGCCAATTGGATCTCTGACACCAATGATTCACATTCTACGAGTGGATACGTGTTTACGATTAGTGGGGGGCAGTCTCGTGGAAATCAACGAAGCAAACGTGTATAGCCCTCTCCACAATGGAATCTGAGTTTATAGCTTTAGATAAAGCTGGTGAAGAAGCAGAATGGCTTCGTCACTTCCTTGAAGATATACCTTGTTGGAGCAAACCAGTGCTCTCGGTGATGATTCACTGCAACAGCCAAGCAGCTATTGGTCGGGCACTGAACATCATGTATAACGGTAAGTCAAGACATATTCGTCGTCAACATAACACCGTTAGACAGTTGATCTCGAACGGGGTTATCTCTATTGAGTATGTGAAGTCAATAGATAACCTAGCGGATCTGCTAACCAAAGGGTTAAACCGAGATCAAATGTACAAGTTGCTAGAGGGAATGGGACTAAAATCCACAATCTAGAACGAGTATAGTGGACACCTGATAAGCTTGTATTTTGCCTCACTTATCACATGAGTCAAGTTTATGGGGTATGATGCTTGCCATGGTGTATTTTTGAAGGTTTAGGCCAAATCCAATGGAAACCCGTACCGAAAGCAGCAGATGTTCAATGGAACAGACACGACTTCTTCCACAGATGGAATCCGAACTAATGGAGCACATGGATGGAAATATCTTTGAGTTAGCTTTCCAACGCAACTGGAATTGGGTCAATCGGAGTTTGGGAGTGAAAGTTATGGCCAAAATCGTGAGACTGCGCAGAAGGGGAAAAACGTCTCTATCTCGACCGAAATGAAGACCACGTCGACCGACGCAAGGAATTCTGCGTCGACCGAGATGAGCCCTACGTCGACCGAAACGGGCCCAGAAAAGGGAATTTCGAGGTTTTTATGGCTAAATCATATTTTTGGCCCTAGATCCCAATTTATACACCTCTACCTCTATAAATACTTGTTTTGCTCGAGTTTTTAGGGTTGCCTACCAGTTCATTTCAGTTCTACATTTAGTTTTCTCTTGGATTATTGAAGATTTAATTACTTTGGAGAGGATTCAACCTTTATTTTTATTGTAAGTTTTTATTATGCAATTTAATAATATGTTTCTTGTGTTTCTTTCCATTATGAGTGGCTAGAAACCCTTGCGGGTTCTAGGGTTATGTGTAATTAATCATGTTTGCATGTTAGATTGATCAACTCAAATTGCATGGTTTCAATTCCTGATTTAATTGATAGAATTTAGGATTGGTGATGGATCGAGAGATGAAATTGGTTCTTTATTCATAATTGTTAATCGAAAGACCGAGAGGAGAAGATTAATAATAGGAAGAGGAATTTGAATACAATTGGTTTTCTGTCTCAAAAGGAAGAGTAATTAATTGTAGGGATTACATCTTATATTTTTATTCAGGTTGATTATTATTGTGTTCTTGAGGCCAACCAAGCATATACAATCACATGATAGTAACCTAGGTTAAAATTGTCCGACAAAGGAATTTTAATACATTAATTTGATTTCCCACCATTGTAGAGTTGATTGATTTGACATGTATTCTGATTGATTATTTGCCCTAGAATCTGTGTTCTTTAATTTGCTTTTTAAAACCCCTTTAAATTCCGTTTTGTCATCTTTATTTTCCAAAACCAAAAACCAAAAATCTGTTTACTCAAACAATAAAATCTGAGAACTATAGTGAGTACATGAGATATTTTCGTTGTACATTTCCTCTGGGTTCGACTACCTTTGGGTATTTATAAATTTATTTGCCACTGTGTTTGCAATTAATCTGTGAAATTTGCAGTGATCAAGTGATTGGAGATCCCAAGAACTAGGTTCAATGGGAAAACTAAGCTATATAAGTTCGAGTGACAACACCTAATTCTTCCCTTCCCTAGGTGAGCAAACTTAGGTGTTTTGAGCCTGCATGTGGTATAGGTTAAGTCAATCGACTTTTAATGATTCCTGAAAACCTCGTAGTGGTTGAGTATGGCAGGATACTCTTAAATAGGAAGTCACCTATATAAGTGGAAGTGAGGGCCGCTTCAAACGAACACTTATGAATCCAAAGGGGTTTTCCACGGCCCGTAATGGAAACAAACGTGAGAACGGATGGAGTTTTGAAACGTTATTGTTTCAATATCGTTGTCTAGGTACACACGACGGAGGGTTAGTTCAAGGTTTTTTCCACTAAGCCACCAGTGTATCCGACGATGTTGAAGATGAAAGGTTCAAAGTCACAAGCTACCTCTTCGTGTGCATTAACGTTTCTCGAGGACGGAGTTGGCTTTGCATTTCATGCATTGGGCATTTTCACTCATGGGGGGATTGTTGGAATCCGGATAAGTTTGAGTTAATTACTCGTGCGGAAATATTTAATTTTTTTGTAATTAAATAATACGAGGTTGAACTACGTCAAGAGTAGATAAGCGTAGTATATTAATTTTCTCAAAACCGAATCCCGGTGAGTGAGAAATCGATCCTCGAAGTGGCACGCATAACAATGTAATGTGGGCATATTAATTAGTTAATTAATGATGTCCCACATTGGATAATTAAACACACATATCCTGGTTTAAATACCTAATTGGTTAAACCGTGTAATAACAAGTGTGTAATAGGGGTGTCGCATGACAGCCCGTGCTCCTACGCGCGCCGCCGCCGCCGCCCGCCTCGCCTCGGCCTGCGGCCTCAGCGAGGCCTTAGGCCGAGCGCCTGTACCCCAGCTCCGGCCCGGTCCGGTTCGGGTCCTGGTCTTGGACTTGGATCTTGGCAATTAGTCTTTGGGCCTCGGGCTTCGAGTTTGGGCTTGGCCCGAAAGTGCCTTATCTTTTTGGCGACTCCACGGGCTGACTGGGCTCGATTATCTGGCCCAGTAGTACTGCGTGGAGCCTACGTGTGCGTAACATGGCGAGCATGTCAGCACATGACGCGTCTGCGGGTGTTACAGAAACGTGCTTGAATTCAATCAGCACGTTCCCAAGACTTGCGCACCGTAACTGTTCGATCCGAGAGACATGAGTCGTAACCGCCGTCGGTCTTCAATGCTCCAGCACGCTCCCCAGGAGGCATACAAGTGTTCAAAATTTTCCAAAAATACATTTGTTGCATTTCACCTGCCAACTCTGCTCCTGCTCTGATCCAGTTCGCCGGAGCTCTGTCGACTGCGGTGCTGCTTCGATCGAAATGAAAGTCGTTTTACCTTTGGGGACAGACTGCCTTAGTCCGAGCACTACGGAGGCATATTCTATCTTGCGGGAAGAGTTCTCTCGACTCGGCTTCTTACTGTTTGTTTAGTTGTTTCGTCTTCAGTTTCCACTACATATAATTGTATTGTTTTACCATTTCCGTAAAATCTCAGATTCTCCTCTACTCCATTTCTAACAAAATCTTAAAGTGAGACACACCACATAATGTATATTCTCCCTATTTTTCCTATTGAAGCGTTGAATATCTTCGTAGCCTTGACATTATATTAAAATAAAAGAAGTTAAAACAAATATGTCTATCTATTTCTTTAATAAAATGAGAACTTACATCTCCATTGTTTTTCTCCAATTAGCAAAATGCATAACGCTTTGCAAAGGATCTAGCTCCTAGACCTTCTCGCCATATGCATCAAGCACCAAAAAAATCCAATGATAACTATTTTTAGAGTCAAAAGATCCTAATTTAATTATCACCAACAATAATAAACATAACATTGTTTATACAGAGTGGACCAGTGGCAAATCCATGTAGAGGCTAGGGGATCCAATCCCCCAACCGATTTTTTTTTTTTTTTTCAATATGGTTATCTGATTTTTGTTTTAATTATTTATTTGATAACCCCTCATGAAAAAGAAAAAGGTGTTGAAAATAAAGGAAAATAGTGTATGAAGCACTGAGGATGAAGTACTTAAAATTTAACGGAGCCCCCAACAGAATTTTTTTAAACTTTTTATTTTTTATTACATAAAATTTAAGGGAGCCCCTTACGTGAATCTTGTGAATCCACCACTGGTCATATATGTATAAAATATAAATATTAAAATGACAGGAAAAAAATATCATATGTACGGCATTTAGCTATAACTGGAAACGGTGAAAAATCAAGTTTTTCATGTGTTTTTCAGGTGTGATGGCGATGACTTGCAAGCCACAAGTTTTCTGATATATATTCAATTGAATCATTTTGCACCATGCATTACATCCAACTTATTTGGACTTTTTTTTACCAACTAATTTCTATCTAATCCATTTTCCTGAAGTGGTTGGAGTGTACTTATCATTTAATTATTTTTAATTCAAGGTGGCGGAGATTAATAGTATTGATTGATTCTTAAATCTCACATTTTAGTGTACGTACTTTTAATTTAGAGAATTAACGGTTCATCTGAGACGACGTGCGTACAAAGTTTATTACAAGATTCACTCGATTCTATTTATTTATTTATTATTTTTATTTTTTTTTGGTGCATGGGTGGGGGGGGGGGGGGGTTCAACATTTGTGAACAAGTGTTGCTCGATATATTTCCTCACTCGAGGTGTAGTGGTAAAACACTTTACCTATGACTAAGAAATCATGAATTCGAACTTTCCAGGAACATTTACTACTAAAAAAAGTGTTGCTAGATATGGCCTGTAAATCCCACCACTTAGGCGGCCAGACTAAGATTACAGGCTAAACTACATATACAGGTAGGAATTTAATCTAACCAAGTTGAGTCGAGTAGTGTTATGCACAAGTTTTACTCGTTTAGTCTCAAGTTGAGCTTCGAGCTTTTTAATCGAATAATTTGAAATTCACGAACTTTATACAGCCTAAACAAACTTTCTAAATTTAGAATATATTTAAAGTATTCATTATTATTTTGAAAGAAAAAGTTATTTATTCCAAAATTAATATCATATTTATGCTCTATTAGAGTGAAATAAATCTCTCATTGGATTATAAAGATTACATGCAAGGTATATGGAGTACATGTGCTGCATAAAATAAGGAACCAATTATACAAGATATAATCAAATCAAATCTATTCTATATCTCTATCTTTGAGAATATCTTCAAGAATATCTTTAACACCCCTGCAAGCGAAGCATTGGATTAATGGAAACGCAAAGCTTGGAGCTAAAAAGTTCGAATGTTGATTGTGGAAGACTCTTCGTAAAGATATCCGCAACTTGTAGAGTAGATAGTACAAACTAAGTACGCAAACGGCCAGCTTCAACAAGATCTCTCACAAAATGATAATCTAGATCAATATGTTTAGCACGTTTGTGAGACACCGAATTCTGTGCGAGAAAGATAGTACTATGACTGTCACATAAAATCGTAGGAGACTCAATCAGAGAAGCACGAAGTTCCTTTAAAGGATTAGAAATTCAAACAACTTCGGCAATGGTGTTTGCAAGGGTTCGGTATTTAGATTTGCAGCTGGATCTAGCCACGGTCGGTTGCTTTTTGGCAAACCAAGAGACGAGACTCGGGCCCACAAAAATAGAGTATCCATAAGTAGATCGCCGAGTGCCAATACAATGGGCCTAATCAGCATTAGAGTAGCCAAGAACTTTGACCTTTCTAGAGGAAACATCAAACCGAAGCCGAGAGTGCCTTTAACTTAGCGCAAAATCCATTTTACCGCTTAAAGGTGATCCACAGTAGAGCGTTGTTGAAACTGGCTTACAGTATTGACCGAGTAAGAAATGTCCAAACGTGTGATGGTCAAATACTGCAAGGCACCGACCAAGAAATGATAAAAAATTGGATCATGAAATTCCTTACCTAAGGAAATGAAGGTGATGCCTGGAGTAAGTTGAGTGGAGACCGGTTTGGAATCGAGAAGATCAACTCGTTGTAAGATATTGCGAGCATACTTGGCTTGACTAAGGAAGAGCCTGAATGATGAGGAATAGGAGACTTCCAAGCCAAAGAAATAGTTGAGGCTTCTGAGATCTTTAGTTGAAAATTTCGCACGAAGCTTAGACACTAAGAGAGAAACTTCATGAGTATCACTTCCAGTTATAATAATATCATCCAGATAAATAATCAAATAGATAAGCGTAGAGAAACAGTGAAGAATAAATAACTAGGTGTCTGCGGAACTGCATCAAAAACCAATAGATTGGAAGCAAAGTCTAGAACCGTTGGTACCAAGCGAGTAGTACTTGGCACAAACCATAGAGGGTCTTTCGCAGGCGACAGACATGATGTGGAAACTTCGGATTAAGAAAATTAGGTGGCTACTCCATAAATACTTAATCGGGCCATTTAAAAATGCATTTTTGACATCGAGTTGGTGCAGAGACCAAGACCGCATCACAGAAAGAGATTAAATAATGCGAACAGTTGATGCATTGACTAGAGGACTGAATGTATGAATGAAATCGGATCCAGGAAGCTGACTGAAACCCTGAGCAACAGGTTTAGTTTTGAGGCGATCAATGGAACCATGGGCAAGAAACTTGGCGCGATAAACCCACTTGGAGCCAACTACGTTTGAATTCGAAGGACGAGGTACAAGTTTCCACGTGTTATTAGCATGCAGCGCAGCCATTTCTTCGTTCATTGCAGCAACCCATTCTGGGCATTTAAGGGCTAACTTGGAACCCCTAGGCTCGGCTGAGAATTGAGAGTAGCTAGGTCAACAAGGTGACGAGTCTTAAATATGCCATATTTGGCATGAGTTTGCATGGAATGAGTGGGAAGCAGAGCAGGAATCATAGTTGGTGGAGGTTGTTGACTGATAATTGGAGAGCGGGGAGCTGGATCTGGCGAGGCCGGAAGAGGGACATGCGGAGGCAGTATGGGCAGCAGAGGTGGATTTTCAGGACATATAAGACAAGGTGAAGGTGGTGATGGTGTCAGTAAAGTGGGAGAGGCAAGCTGAGGTGGCGAGGTAAGCGAAGGTAATGGGTCGGCAAACTCTAAAATTCGAAGCTGGGTGGTGGTCGATGCTGAGGAAGAGGGTGAGAAGAAAAGACACATCTCATCAAATCGGGCATGACATGATGTATAAACCCGAGAAGAGACAGGATCAAGGCATTGGAACCCTTATAGGCGGAGCTATAACCACGAAATATACACGACAAACTGTGCAACTCAAACTTGTTCTTTGTGTAATCCCGTAAGCACGAATAAACGTAACTACCAAGCACCTTGAAGGTAGAATAATCAGGTCAATGACCATAAAGCAGCTCATAAGGATAAATATCACCAAGAATGAATGAAGGAAGACAGTTGATGGTGAACACTGCAGTACTAAATGCCTCGACCCAGAGGTGCATGGGTGCTAACGAGTGTAATAAAGCAAGACCCATCTCCGTAATATGCATGTGCTTACGCTCAGCCCAACCATTATGACCAGGAGTATATGGACAAGAAACAAGATGGTGAATACCGCATGCTGCGAAGTGAGACTGTAAATGTGTATTTGTGAATTCTGTACCACCATCGCTCTGAAATTTCAAGATTTTGCATGATAACTAATTTTCCACAAAATTCTGAAATCTCATAAAAGTGTCAACAAATTTGGATTTAGTCTTCACATGATAAAACCAAGTAAATCGGGAATGGTCATCAATAAATATAGCATAATAACGATACCAGAAGTTGGAGGTAATAGGCGCAGGTCCCCACAGATCACAATGTACGAGTTCCAGGAATTTAGAAGCTCGTTTATCAATATTGATAAAAGGCAATCATATGTTTTTTTGCTAACTGACAAGAGTTACATAATGTGGGTGCAGGCAACAAAGAAGTAACAGAAAGTAAATTGTTTTTATTTAATAATTAGATAACAGAATGTGGCACATGGCCTAAACGAGAGTGCCATAACTCAAAAGAAGCATGGAAAGTCCTAGTAGCAGAGAAAGCAGAAAAAACACGAGACTGCACGTCCAAACAGTAAAGACCACGATCACTTTTGCTTGTGTCGAGGAGCTAGCCGGTTTCTCAATTCTGGATACGATAATCCCCATTAAGCTGACTGGCAGAGAGCAAATTTTTAGTGATACGGGGAACAATAAGAACATTATTCAACCGAAGATGACGAGAAATATTAAGATGGCCAATATGAGAAATAGACAGAGTCGCACCATTAACAATAGTCACGTGATCGAAGCCAGAATATGAGGATGAATTATCCAGATGCGTAGTGGCAGAAGTAATATGCGTGAAGACACCTATATCCAGGTACCAATCGAAAGCGGTGGAGTCGAAGATGGAATAGTCAGGGAGAAGGCTTCAACGAGATTGGTAATGGACGAGGGCCTTTGAGATTGATCATATGATCAATCGAGGTGATGTGGGCAATCGAAGGCATCATAATTTGGAGACCAGCTGAAATAACACCAAGGTGTGTTGCGACGTGTCTTGCCTGGGCTAGAACGGCCACAACCACGATATTTGTTAACATGGCCTTTACCATTTGATGATGCGGTGAACGCAGCAGCGGGCTGAGAAGAGAAGTCGTCAAGAGACTTCTGGAACAGCTCATGACTCTAGGCTCACGACAATAAAGTCGAGAAATCTGGAAGTGGGTCTTGGGCAAGTTATGTCGTGGTGAAGTTGGAGAAGGAAGGCCCGAGACTCCGAAGAAGCTAGTGAGATTTATTAAATTCATCGAGTGACTTCCCGATTTCCGCAAGCTGATCGCACAGAGACTTACAATTACGGTCGTAATTAGCAACCGAGAGACTTCCTTATTTGGCAGACAACAAATCATCCTTGAAAATGATTTCTTGAACCTTAGATCGATAGCTGTAAGCACGGGATAGAGCAGTCCAAACTTCTTTAGATGTTTTGCAACCAATAATCACAACCATCAACTCTTCTACTAAAGTGGAGATGAGAAACAACTTCAAGACTTGTTCACGGGAAGACCATGTAGCATTGGCCGGATTGGGTATATTAGTGCATGTGGCAGATGTGATTTCAGAAGGAGGAGGGACGTCCGAACCATCAAGGAGAGGCATGAAATTCTAAGAGATGACCAAAGGCTCAATTTGCGCCTGCGGAAGCAGAAAATTGGAGGATGTGAGTTTGATATTAATCATAAGTATCATAGTGGACAAGGGAAGAGAAAGAATATCAGGAGTAGCCATGGAGGGCGGCAGGCATGGTGATGAGGATTTAGGATGTAGAAGGCTAATACCATATTAGAGTGAAATAAATCTCTCATTGAATTATGAAGATTACATGCAAGGTATATATAGAGTACATGTGCAACATAAATTAAGGAACTAATTATGCAAGATATAATCAAATCAAATCTATTATATATCTCTATCATTGTGAATATTTTCAAGAATATTTCTCTAAATTACTAGAAAGATTTATCATTATTATTACTTTTAAATCATGAAAATATTAATTTTATAAAATTAATTATCTTATACTCCCTCTGTCCCAAACCAATAGGTACTTTTCATTTTGACACATGAATTTCGGAGCTAGTGTTTAGTAGTTAATTGTGGTCGTTAATAAAATTGGCAATCGTTATTAACTTGTTTAAGTCTTATAGAATTTAATTACGATTGCCAATTTTATTACCGACCACAATTAGCTACTAAACACTAGCTCCAAAATTTATGTACCGAAATGAAAAGTACCTATTGGTTTGGGACGGCGGGAGTACTTCTTACTAATTGTAGCTAATGAGCTTGCTCACGAGTCAAAAATTGTGATGCTCAAGTTTGGTTCATTTGATAAACGAGCTTTACTAAATGAGCTTTTTTATTGAGTTGAGAACGAGTAGCTCACGAACAGGGGCGGATCTAGAAATTTAAATTTGGGGATACAATATATAAATAAAATAAATTGGGGGTGCATTATGTGAATATATATACAAATAATATGTAAAAATCTATAAAAATAATAATAAAAATACATATTAAATAACAAAAAGTAAGAATTTGGGGGTACACTATACTCTAAGTCCGCCTCTGCTCACGAACAGTTTGGTTCATTTACAGCACAATTAATTATGTCGGAGTGTTGAAGAAGTTATTAACCGGTAATTATATAACATTTACTAGTATACTTAATGATAGTAATTTTGCTATAAAAAATTAATTATGATAAAACATTTACCTGTTCCATTATATTCATATTAATTACACTTCATGGATGGCTATTTAATTATTTCCTTAGCAATTTCTCCTTCCACATTTCCACTCAAACCCTCCACACAAATCAATGAATATCGAATTATATCCCACCCTCCAATTTTCATCCTCACTAGTATTATTATGTTTCACTATCTTAATGATCTTCAACAAACTCGTCTTCACAAAGAAAAGGTTGACGACGACGCCGCTTCCGCCGGGCCCCACCGCCTACCCGATCATCGGCAGCCTGCCGCAAATGCTGATGAACAAGCCCACCTTCGAGTGGATACACAACCTCATGCAACAACTCGGCACAGAAATCGCCTGCATCCGCCTCGGCAGTGTCCACGTCATCGCCGTCGCCTCTCCCGAGCTTTCTAGAGAGTTCTTGAAGAAGCAAGACGCCGTTTTCGCCTCCCGGCCTGACACCGTCACGGCCCGGCTCACCAGCGACGGATACTTGACGCCAGGCCTTTCCCCGGCCGGCGAGCAGTGGAAGAAAATGAGGAAAGTCATGGTCTCGGAGGTGCTCTCCATGGGCGTGCATCGACGCTTCCATGCAAAGAGATGCGAGGAAGCAGACCACCTGGTTCGATACGTATATAACCAGTGCCAAAACCCACTCAAAAATGGAGCTGTGGATGTGAGAGAGGCAGCTCAGCATTACTGCGGGAATGTGATCAAGAAATTGTTGCTTGGTGAGAGATTTTTCGGGCCAGGAATGGAGGATGGAGGCCCAGGATTTGAAGAGGAGAACACATGGCTGGTTTGTTTAAGATTATTTCAGTTGTGTACAGATTCGCCATTGCTGATTTTGTTCCGTGGTTGGAGGTTTTTGATTTTGAAGGGCATAAAAAGATGACTACAAATGCTATCAAGAATGTAAGAAAACACCAAGATCCAAGAATCGAGAAGAGAATGGAGATGTGGGAGCGAGGAATCAAGACAGAAGAAGAGGATATTCTTGATGTCTTGATAAACCTCAAGAATTCAGAAAATATGTCTCTGTTGTCTATTCAAGAGATCAAGGCACTCATTCTCGTGAGTAAATCTACTATATATGTATGCATACTAATAAGAGATTTCAAAATTTATAACATTATATAGCACCTCTCCAATAAATTAACATTATATCAATATTAATTTATTTTTTATTTAATTCATTTATATATAATAAATCTAAAATACTTTGTTTTTCCCAAAAATATTACTCCCTCCGTCCCAGGACAGTCGCAACGTTTTCCTTTTTGGTCCGTCCCAAAACACTTGCAACGTTTCCTATTTTGGAAAGTTTTTATTAATTAATTATCCACTAAACCTACTCTACTCCTACCCCACTATCTCTCATACTCCATTATCTCTCATAATCATTAACCTACTAATCTAACCCCACTAACTTTTCTAATCCATTTTTCTTAACCTCCGTGCCGGGTCAAACGTCTCAAGAGACCCGGGACGGAGGGAGTAAATTAATTCTCCCCAACTTCTAGTTCTAAGCGTATTTTTAGTTTAATTACTTTTTAAAAACAAAATCAAGTATAGTTATTCTTTTATCATTTACCTTAGACAATATTTGACATTATTTGTGTTATATATAAATGAATCCACATTATTCATATATATTCAATCAATAATTTGAATTAAAATCTGTTCACAGTATTATATTTATTTAATGCATAGAATGCTTAAAATCAATATATTGTAATTTTATTATATACTAGTTTTACACCTGCACACTCTGTGTAAATTGAACAAATACTATCTTATATTATAATATAATTAATAATATTAAATATATTTTTAAGCAAAAAAATTTTTAATATACTAGTTTTGTTGAGATTTGTTACTATTTGTTGTATATAAATATGTTATAATATAAAACATTAATAATTAAAATGAAATAAAAGTAAAAAAAATAAAATTAATATTGGTGTGATTTTTTTGAATTAAAAATATTTAAAAAATATATAATATAGTTTGGAGGTAACAGTTTTTTTAAACTATGTTATACTTAATGAAAAATACGTTATTTTATAAATCATATCTTTATTTCATAAATAATTGAACTAAAACCTCAAATTAATATCTATTCAACATTAAAAAAAATATATATCACTGAATTTCACTTAAAATGTATATAAATATAAATTTATAGGAAACTATATTGGCGACGGTTGATAATCCATGAAATGCAGTGGAGTGGACAATGGCAGAGATGATGAATGAACCAGACATTCTTGCAAAGGCATACGAGGAATTGGACCGAGTGGTCGGTAAGCATAGATTGGTCCAAGAATGTGATTTGCCTCAACTAAACTACGTGAAGGCTTGTCTAAAAGAGTCATTCAGATTGCATCCAGTTGCACCTTTCAATATCCCCCACACAAGATTCTGTTGTGGGCGGCTACTTCATCCCCAAAGGGAGCTACTTGTTGATAAGTCGTATGGGCCTAGGGCGGAACCCCAGGGTCTGGGAGGAGCCACTCAAGTTCAAGCCAGAGCGCCACATAACAATAACAGATGAAGAAGTGGGGCTGAGCGACCATGAGCTGCGCATGTTTTCATTTGGTAGTGGAAGACGAGGATGTCCGGCTACTATGCTAGGTTCCACCATGACTACCATGCTTTTGGCTCGACTTATTCAGGGTTTTAGCTGGAAGCCTACGGATGATTTGTGTGGGATGCCACTGCACAAGCTTGTTGCTCATGCAACGCCTCGCTTGGACTCCTAAGTTTATCTCCAACTCACGGAAAACTAGCTACCTACTAGTACGTACTATTATAATCTTGATTGTAAATAATTTTGGTTTCGTATAATATGATGTAATATGTGAGTCAGTGATCGAGTGTGAGCTTGTGTACGTAAATAATTTTGGTTTGGTATAATATGATGCAGTATGTGAGTCAGTGAGTGCGAGCTTGTGTACGTAATTACTGCATGATAAAAATTGTGCCTAGTCATTGGGTGGTGGATTTGGATCCTCTACTATGTTAAATCTTCCCTCATTGGAAAGAAACCTTATACTGACCTCACCTCCATCCAGATTATGATTTGTTCCCATCCCTTGAGTCAGTACTACTACTCATGTTCCAGGTTCAAGAGCTCTGCATTTGATTTTCATACTGAATTCATGATCCTAGAATATTCATTTTTTATTATAATAACGTCTTTGACAAAAATTGTAACTAGCTAGCTATCAAAGCCTCAAGACTGATTGGTAGCATCCTTTGCACATTCAGTCACATCTATCTATTATACTAAACGAATCCCGAGAAATTTCCCGCCCAAATCCTCGAAAATTGTGCAAGAAAAAAGTTTTAGACAAACATTAATTCAAATTATGGGCAATTGTGCAGATATAAATTCAAACAAATCTGAATCTCGAAAATCAGAACAATACTTCTCAAAAAATTAGATAACCTTTGATATTCTCAATTATTCTGCAAAATAATTATTACTTTTCTTCATCATTAAAACTGCTCAGATTTCTAGAATTCAAAATTTCAACTTATTATGAATTCTTAATTTAAAAGATCGAGCACAATGTACATTATATATCTCATGTTCAAACACCTCAATGGCTCAATCTACATTTATCTTCATATTCCTCAGCCATTTTCATTGTTGTCTCCCCAAACTCACCATTGTCTCTCTCTCTTTTTTTTTTTAGCACACAATTGTCTCTTTAGTGCTTCATCTTGTGGTTGCAATGCAAGCACCCAATTCCAAAAACTCCAATGAGTAACAAAGATGAAAGAACCTAGCAACAAAGACCCGTAGCTTGGGTTGAGAAAGAATGTTATTGCCGTGCATCAACATAACGTCAAACAATCAGTACAGATAAAAAAAATGAGTGGACAACAAGTCTACATATTCCACTAGATGGCATGGCAGAAGTTGGGAGTCCCGTCAGTAGGTTGCAGTTCCAAAGCAAGGACAGGGCCCGACTGCTGTTAGATCCGAGAAAATAAGGGAGCTGAGCTAGCACAATGTGGTCAGTCTGCACGATGGAACGAATCTGGTTACACAACGGAGGACGGCAGCGACGGGCTCCCTGCTTGGGCATGCAGTAGACAATGGTTGGAGATCGGGGTTTCTGCAATGCGCCTATCATGACCAAAGGCACAACCACTTTGTGGTTACTGTCGCAAGTCTCTCATCAGTTCGACGTCTCTCTAACTCAACTGTCTCTCCTTCATTCTCAATAACTGATGGTCTTGCAAAGGGTAAGTAGTCCAGATGAATGGGGTGGAGAAGATAACTCAGTGTCAGTGGTGCGGAGTTGCTGAATTAAATTTAAGATTTGTTTAAATGTTTAATTATAAATCACACGCTTATTATCAATTTTTTTAAGTTATAAATCCATCTAATCCTATTGCAATAATGCATACACATATATAATGCAATGAAAGTTTGAATAATAAATTATTCAACATTTAAGATCAGTACAATTAATCCGTGGCTCATAGCTATTTTTTGTTATAATTTACATTTCATTAGTCCCTTTTATATTTACATTGATCTCATAAAATATTTATTTTACAAAATTTACTTTTTATTATTATTTTCATTAACTAAATACGTGTCACTCATTTAGTTTATGTACAAAAACAAGTCTATGAATTAAAATTAAAATTGTTCAATTCAAAATAATTATTTTTTATGTAACTTTTTGGCTAAAAAATCCCATTCTGTTTTAAATTGTTAATCCATTTTTTTTATTTTGCTTTAAATTTTAAACTAATGATTTATATATTACTTAGTAGTTAGTGTGATCATGGGTTTAGACTAAAGTAGAAATAGTGTAATATGACACTTATATCTCATACTTCTCTCTTATATTTTATAAAAGCTTATAAAATTTCGATTAATTTATTTTAATGAAAAAAGTTAATTTATTTTAGTCAATTCTTACATTTTTTATTTTTTCTTAAGCTTTATTTTTAGATTAGGGTTCGATTTCGTTAAGTTTTAGACATTCTTTTATTAAATGTCTACACATAATTAGATAACCTAATATTAATAACTATCAAAAATTAAATAATTATTAAAATTATTTTAATTTTATGATATTATAAACTAATAAAATGAAAGTTTATATTTTTTGTCGCGCATTGCGCGGGTGTAAATCTAGTATATATATATATATAGATATAAATCTAGGATACATGTGATGTCTAATGATGAGATTTCGTGCCTGTAATGTTTTCAGCATTAAAAAAATAATAATAAAACAGTAGTATAACCATCCATTCCATATAGATGATATTTTGATAGATGTATCAACAACCCAACATTGATCTTGAGTTTTTCGTTTTCAAATTATTATTATACTCTTTTTTCGTCGAACAAGTCTTATATTTTCATTCGAAATCCATAACGTTTCATAAATAATAAGTAAAGGTCGGAGCACTTTATCTTTTTTTTTTTTTTTTCAAAATTGACATCTATAAATCTTTTAGGGGAATCATAAATGTAGATTACGACCATAACATTTGTTGGGAATTCTGTCCAAGGTTTCCTTTCCCAGTAGCCTACTTGCTTAGATTATAGTTTTGGTGGATCAAATCCTAAGTCCTACCAGCGTCAGTTGTCTCTACATAGCTCTAGATCTGGTCTTAAATGTAAAGTCCTGTTTAGATCTATTGAGTTGTAAGTCGCAGCTGATCAAGACTCATGCTGACACTGTTCACCAGCATGAGAAGTGCTTACCACTGGCTACTGTTCACCAGTTGGGAAAAGTTTCATCAGCAGGCGGCTGACAAAGACTCGCGCTGACACTGTTCACCAG
>JAPKLW010000795.1:276453-287886 GCA_026898455.1 Plectranthus barbatus | reverse complement strand
CACTCCATCAGCTGTGAAGAGTTGAAGAAGGATCCAGGACCGGGAGCGGTTGATCTAGTGAACTGGTGGACGAGGCATTCACCAGCTAGAGATAGATCGTAAGATACCTGTACCTGATTACTCTTAGTGGAATTTCCAGTGCTTCGACTGGAGAGTGGACGTAGATCGATTGATCGAACCACTATAAAATCCTTTGTTATTTATCAGCTTTCTGTCTTTCATTCATATTTTAAACCCAGCACTCAAGTGCTGGAGTATATTCTGAAACTGATATAATTGTGCAAACAAGGTTAAAATATTCTAAGTATTCAGTCACCAGCTGACCAGTTGTCAGCTGCGTACTGAGTAACCAGCACCAGCTGACCAGTTGCCAGTTGTCAGCTGTGAGTAAGTAGCGTGCAAGAAAACAATTAACTTTATTTCCGCTGCGTAACGTTTATACTCTGAAAAACCGGGACCAACAACATTTCATAATTAATAAATATTAATGGTAAAATAAGAAATATATGCGTCCATTTATTTTTATTGAATACCGTTGGTAAATTTCATAACTTATAGACACAATAATTTGCTATATTGATATATATGGATGATAATCAAGATTCAGTATAAAAGCAGCAAGAGAGACATGAAAATGGTAGAGACAAAAATAATGGAATGTTAGTATATTATTAAAAGAAAATAATCTAAGGATCAAGAAGTTTACAAGAAGGGCCTTGAGTGCTGCAAAAATCTAAGAAAATTATGGAAGTGTTATCTTTTGTACGTTGTGTCCTCGCCTCACTCAACAAAAAACTAGCTATCTTCTCTGCGGATATCTCTTTCTCCATTGCCTGTCGCAGAGAGAGAGAGAATATTCAGAAACCAATCACCGCCGTTTTTAAGAATAATAAACAAATATGATGCTTCCAACAGATTACCTGACGAACAAGCTGAAACGCCTTCTTCATATTGATAACATCCCAGAAGCCATCACTGCATACAAAATCAACATACCAATAAATTCAATCATTCTAAAACATTTCTGAACAAGGAGGGAGGGAGGGAGGGATTTATATTCATAATTCATCAAAATTGTTCCATTAAAAAAGATATTAGCATCTAAGCTGTCAAGATTCACAAACAAACATGCAAAGCAAGAATGAAGAATACAAAAAACCGGTGTCTATGTTTTCATTCAATTACTCAAAACTTCATCAAGTTTTAGCTGATTTTCAAGTGCAGCATGAACTTCCAACTTAATCAATATTATTGATCACCATTACATTTTGTTTTTCAAAACTCAACATGCTGACAATGGTTATGCTGGAAATTGTTGAGTTGCAACTGGGTCATTTTTAACGTATTTGCTCCATGGAACAGGTTTTTTTTTTTTTTTCATTTGTATTTATCAACTTCAAAGATCTTTACATTTCCATACCCAAAAAATAGGAGAAAATCAAACTAAATAGTTCAAAACATAATAAATTCTTAAAGAACAATAACAGAAAATAAATTCAAACTCAATTTAAAAAACATATTCTAGTAACTACAGAAGAAAAAAGAACACATGCTTTAGTTTTCCAGTCGAATATTTCTGTCGGTGAAGTGAACTTGAAAAGAATTGAAAGTTTTGATAAAATTAACAGTTGTGTTAGCAACATTTAACCCAAAACTTAGTGACTTTTTTAACATTTCACCATTAAATGAACTCATAAAAAAAAAAAGCAAACTCACCTAGCTAAAAGAGCAAAGCTCTCGCTTGATTGGTCTATGCATACAACTTCACTAATATAAGGTTCTGCACTGAAGCGAGCATCCTGCTCCTTCAGAAATTTATCTCCGAGCATTCTTGCAAGGTTAATACCTGAATAGAAACAATTACCAATAAATGACTAGATGAATCAATGCTTAAGAAGAAATTCTGGATGATCTATTACCGCAAATCCGAGTTTCCCCTTCTCTCAGAGGCACTCCTATTGACTGAATACGAAGTCTTTCAGAATAACTAGTTATCCTATGGTCTTCAGTCATCTTTATCTGCTTCCCCCTGACACTGCCAGATTAAAGTTCCAAATCAAATGCAAAGAAAACTGACCGTGCAAAATTAAGGTAAAGATGATTATGCAAAAGCTGCGGCAAATTTGAAGTATTCACATAATACAACAAGCTGGCCATGTATGGATTCATAATCACATGGAGAAGTCAAAATAATAAAATACAGACCTATACAATAGTGGGAGTTGCTAAGAGACTTGGAAACTCCATACAAGAAGCACCACAGTCTCAAGTTCTTGAAAAGTATAGCATTTTCTTAGAAATTGATCAGGCGCGATATTTTGAGCTAATAAAAGAACTGTGCCACCATATACCAATAATTTGGTCAAAATGTTTCTCAGATCCTAATGTATTGCATAGAGTTCCCAACTCAAAAGCATTTCTAGAGATCATGGGGCAGAACTAAATCAATTGTACAGATTGTCAGGAAATGGCATATAAAGTGTGTCAAATCCTCAAATTAATATAGCACGGCAGTTAGTCAGAAAAAAGACCTACTTTGCAACACAAGCTGAGTCTCCAACATTTGCACATTGTGCATAGAAATCTTGATGAGCATCAGTCCACACCAGAAGCACTGTCGCAGTACAACCCTGAAAGATAATTAATAGTACAATACAATGTGCATCTTTCAAATATCAAAGGTGCAGAATGCAGGTCTTTGCTTTTGATATTAATAAAGAACAATTTTACTCGACTCGAAACAACCTAACCATACTCAGTAATCAGTATAATTCAGCATATAGATGGATACTAGCAATCAGCATATCAGTCATGTGCAGTTCGTATAAAGAATCAAAAGTAGGAAATAGGTTTTGAGTAGAAACCTCGTAATAGTGGTTAATGCGTGCCTCTGTTTGGTAAAAAGCTTCCCTAAGGACCTCAGATGCATCGCACTGAGACAGAACTTCCTCTCTTCTGAATGAATCTGACAAGATTCCAGCAATTACTTCAGGAAATATTCTGGATAGTGAACAAAACTAGAGTAAGTAAAATATAAGAATAAGGGTAAGAACTTCGAATTAATCATGATGGATTGGAATATTATAAGTAAATCTAGGTTCATATAGAGAGAGCAACTAAATGATTTTTTTTTTTCAACTTGCCTCTTCTACTCCCCTATTAAGTTTAGTTGGAAAAAAAAGAATTTGATCCCTAGTTTTCTTCATAATATATAAATAGGGAATGGATCAAATAGAAACCAAACATTGTGTAAGAACTAGAAACCAATCTTAACCATTAATTTGGTGATTTAGGAGGTTGAGATTTGTTTATTTCTTAAAATGCATTTTGGTTGAACCAAAAAAACATTTCGCAGGAACTAAACACAGGTTAGCTTCCTTAAGATAGATTAAGAATCTTGTATACAATGACTACTGATTGAACAAGTCAAGTGAGGTATTGGAGCCGCAAGTTTATGCTGGGCTGTGTAAAAACTAACTTGCTAACAGATGTGGCTGCATCCGCTCCTCCATGTCCATCACATATACCGAACATCCCGAACTGCAACATGAACATTCAAAAACATATAAAAATCGATTGCAGATAGGCACAGAGATCACTAAAACATGATTACACTCCCAAACCTGATCTATTCCAGGAAGAGGCCATTGGTAATAACAGACATCTTCCATGGCCAACTTTTTCCCTCCTCGACGCAAAGCCATGGGATCTGATGCTATACCAATCCGAAAAGGAATTTTGCACTCTGTTTGAGATGAGATATGGACCTGGCAAATTAAAATGAAGGGAACAGCAATCAAGAATTAACATAATAACTGCAATATCAGCAATTGCTCAGCAGTGATAATGCTGCAAAATGAGAAACAGGAAGCACTGAAATTCCAGAGTGCTGCTTTTACGTACCAAAATCTTTGTACTTGTACCTAAAGTTATCGTGTCACCACTTGAGAGCTCAATTGGGTTACCCCAATGTCTGCCAGATTGAGTGAGGTGGACTGCATGGGAGTTCAACATGGTACCATTCAAGCTACCCATGTCAACCAGCTCCCATTTTAATTTCTGTAACAACATGAAGTTAGACTGAGTAAAGAATATGCATGCAGTATTGCATATCAAACTGCAAAACTTACATTCACATTCCAATTTATCATCGCATGCTTGCCAGAGACCTCAGAATCCTTAAGTATTACATCACCAGGTGACACTCTTCCAATAGTCACAGGAAGCTTGGATGTATTGGTTGACTGCACAGTATGCTGTACCCCACGAGAAGGACCAGAGACAACCTCCAGCTTGAGAAAACTTCCTGCACTTCTAAGAGAACAACATGATCACAAGTTTTACATATTCAGCAAACAACAGGTGTCAAGCACTTTAAGAGCTGTGCAATTGACAATAATATTACCCTGGTTTGCAGTGTAACCAGAATTGGAAGTGTCTTTATCAGGACCATATTTTGGGCTATGAATATCTGCTCTCTTTTCATATTTTCGATCTTCATGTGAAAGATTTGGTGCAAGTGGACGTTGAACTGTCTGTCCACTCTTTGAGTCCTCTGAAGTATTTGGAATGTCAAGAACAATACTATCATCTGTAACAAGCAACAATTAACATTTTCTTCTCTCAGACTCACAAGAAACTACAAATAAAGAAAGTGGAAGTATCAATTACTGTTTGTTGAGGATGATGATGGGAGCCTTTGTTTAGGTGTGGCAGTAATAGAATGCGTCGAACTAAAACTCCCTTGAGTTTGACGACCAGGCTGCTCATTGGAGTGACTTAATGTAGACTCACTACTTTCAACAGAAGCAAGATCCCCCGAAACAAGAGGCCTTTCGATGTCATCAACCTGCATCCGGAAAATTACAGCGTGTAAAACAAAAAGCAGAAAATAGGATGTATAAGAACACACACTGCTAGTCTTTCACCATAAAAGGGGTATGAAAAGAACTATACTTGACAATTAAAGAGAGGAAAATCAAATTCCAGGTAAATGAACATAATATAATTAGCTCAAACATTTGGAAATTGAGAATTCCATTTCTACACATTTTAAATTTTAATCCATAAAATCTTCTTAGCACAGCCAGAGGCTAAATAAAAGCTTGATATTTAGCTCTTGCCAAGCAGAAAAACCAAAAGCAACAAAACACCAGTAGAATGCACTTTCATCTGACTCCAGGACATGTTTAGTTGATATATAAGCTATATCAGGTCCAGAATCCATATTCACTTAAAACTAAGATTTCAACCTTGCTATCTCTAGAAAGATCAAATCCAGAGTGCCATTTATAAGAGGTCCATGAAGATCAAGGCTTTCCATTTTCACCTTTCAGAGGTGGAAGTTTGCCTACATGTGCAAGTATTACCTAATGCAAAAACACAAAATTTATTATGGTGCATCATCGATTCTTCACTTGATTAAAAGTCCAGTAATATCTCCATAGAAATGCCAAAATATAAATCATGTTACAGATACATCACTTTGCAGATAACTAGACAAAAAACACACACACACACACACACACGATTACTTAATCCGTTCCCAACACTCACATTCATCAGGAAATAGGACCCTACAGCTAATAATTGTTACAGCTAACGTGTAGCCTTCACTACCACTATAATCTTGATAATTAAGAGGGAAATGGACATCACTTACAAAATCAGACGATACAATCTCAAAAGAGCAATCAAGAAACCACATCGCACAAAAAAAAAAAAAAAAAACATGAATGATAGCCGAGAATACCCCAATAAGAAATCCTAAAATCCAACCATGAAGAAAGAAACATTAGAAGTAATCAATCCCCATTAATAATCAATCCATAACCTAATAGGGGGAAAATGAAATCTTGGGGACAAATCAATCCGAAAACACACCCTGATCGAGACGGAGGAACGGCGGCGAGCGGTGGTGGAGGCGGAGAGGAAGCGGCGCCATGGTCGGAACTTGCAAGCGATGAGGATGAGGATTACGATGAGCAATAGCATAAGAATAAGTAAGGCAATAATCAACGCCGATGACGATAAGAAAATGCTAACGCTGCTAAGGCGCATCGCCTTCTCCATCGGACTGTTACTGGCACTGCTACGGTTTTTCTCTCACTAGAAACGATGAGAGAGAAAATTACCTCATTTACATTTTTTTATGGAAATTGGAATTGCAACCAACCGTACCAACCAACTACAATTCTTTGTTACTGTAGGAATTGCAACCAACCATACTCTCAAAAAAAAACCTACAATTCTGTGTCACTGTTTGCGTAGCCTCCTTCTGCGAGAGCGAGAATCCCGCTTTGAAATGGTCGCTTTTTTTTTTTTTTTAATCTTCCATTTTTGCCTTCATAAGGAAAGCAAACCCATAATGTGACTCAGATGGCAACAAAATATAAATAAATAATTATAAACTAAATTAATTGAGTCAATTGCAGTCATATTATGCATAATATTATCATATTTTCCAAAATAAACAATATAATAACTTCTTTTATTTTCTATTATTACAACAAATAAATTTAATTATTTAAAATACCTAACTTTTCGGTTGGTAAACGTGAAAATTCATACTTCTTCAATATGTTTTCAAGTTTTGAAGACCTCGTGATAATCTGATATCATGATTACTCAGTTAAAATTTGAGAATCAGATGTAAACTAGAAATTAATCTTCAATATTGTTGGTTTATCTTTTTGTCACACTAAGATTTATTTATCTTTTAAATATGATTATTGTTGAACTCTAAAGTATTTTGTCACACTAAATATTGAAAAGATTGATATTGTTTTAGTTTAATTATTAAATATGATTGTTGTTGATCTCTAAAGCAAAGCATTTATGACTCAATAGAAATGACTTTAATTTCAATTGTTTAGATTTTTAAAATCAACTTGAAATAAGTTAACTAAAGCAACTAAGCATTTCTTTCATTATTTTCATAATAGAGATTCTAGTACGCACGTTCTTAAAAGAATAAGTATATATATAGAAGCAGCAAAATAAATAAAAATATATATAATTGAAGGAAATCATTTTATAATTAAACAGCTTCTTGATTATTCTTCTCTGTCAAGCCCGATGATCCTCATCTACATGACTATATATGGATTATTTGTTGATAGATTTGCGGTTCCAACCGCGGGATGGCACGAGCAATCAATGGTTTAGCCAATGATAAATCGGCATCCGACTCGACCAACTGGATCATCGGCACCTCAGTTGGTGAGCTCCACGTGAAACCTTGGATGAGTCTTGCTAGAAGCATGGTGGCCATGGTAGAACCGAGCAATACGCCGGGACAACCTCGTCTTCCTGTGCTAAAAGACAGCAGCCGCAGATCTGGATCATGAAGCACTACTTGTGAAGAAGTCTTGTTTTCCATGTGCCGCTCTGGTTTAAACTTGAGAGGATCTTCCCAGACCCTAGGGTTCCGCCCTAGGCCGATTCGGCTCAGTAGGACATGGCTCCCTTTGGGGATGAAGTAGCCGCCGACGACGGCGTCCGCCGTCGATACGTGTGGGAGGTTGAATGGTGCGACGGGGTGCAATCGGAATGCCTCTTTGACGCATGCCTTGATGTAGTTGAGTGCTGGCAGATCTGATTCTTGAACTAGTCTGTGCCTGCCCACCACTTCATCTATCTCTTTGCAGGCTAAATCAAGAAGGTGTGGCTCGTTGATCATTTCCGCCATCGCCCACTCAATCGCATTTGATGGATTGTCAATCGCTGCCAGTAGCATTTCCTGTCGTTTGTATACATATACATACATCAATAATATTATATATAAAATAATTGCTTCAAGAAAATAAATAAACTTACATTGACTTGAGCTTTGATCTCTTGGATCGACAGCAAGGGATGATTGTTGGAGTCCTTGAGGCTGATCAAGACATCAAGAAGATCTTCCTTTGTGTTTGTGTTTCTGACACCATCTCTCCACATCTGGACTCGACTGTCGATTTCTGGATCATGGTATTTTCTCAATTTCTCAATGGCGTTGGTAACAATCTTTTTATGGTTATCCAAATCGAGAATCTCCAGCAATGGAAGATAATCAGCAATGGAAAACCCATAGACATACGTGAGGATTGTGAACAATCCATCCGTGTGTTCTCTCTCTTCCAATCCCGGGCCTCCATCCTCCATTCCCGGCCCGAAAAACCTCTTCCCAAACACCAACTTCCTAATCACACCGCCGCAGTAGAGCTGAGCTGCATCTCTCACATTCACAACCCCGTTTGATCTGGATGAGTGGTACACAT
Organism: Plectranthus barbatus; assembly: GCA_026898455.1. NCBI lineage: Eukaryota > Viridiplantae > Streptophyta > Magnoliopsida > Lamiales > Lamiaceae > Plectranthus > Plectranthus barbatus. The sequence goes on along the minus strand of JAPKLW010000795.1, from coordinate 279,625 downwards.
ATCGAACGAGGTGATCGGCTTCTTCGCATCTCTTGGCATGCAGCCATCCATGCACAGCCGTCGACAGCACCTCCGACACCATGATTTTCCTCATTTTCTTCCACTGAGAACCCACGGGAGAAAGCACCGCCGACAGGTAGCCGTTGCTGGGGATTCTGGCCGACATGAAATCGGGCCTCGACGCAAAAACCGCGTCTTGCTCCTTCAAGAACTGTCGAGAAAGCTCAGGAGAGAAGACCGGGACGACATGGGTGCCGCCTAGGCGGAAACATGCGATTTCGGCGTTGATTCCTCGCATGTAGTTGTGTATCCATCGGAATGCTGGTTTGTTTCTCACCATCTCCGGCAGGCAGCCAACGATCGGGTAGGCCGCCGGCCCTGGTGGGAGTGGGTGTGTTTTTGATTTACTTAATCTCGTACATTTGAATTTGAGCAAAACTATAGAGGCAAAAGCTAAGGCTAGAAGCAGAAGAAATTCCATGGCTTGAGTTCAACTACTAGATCGAGTGTTTGGGTTTTGATGATATTATTACTCATAAAATATTTGGTTTTATTTATAATAGAATGGGAAGCAGGGAAATATGTAAATTCAATTAATTTTCCAAAGTCTTGATAAAAGTGTAATACTTTTGTTTTAATGTAATAAAAGTGTAATACTAATTAAATAACCAGATTTGATTGTAATAATCCATTAATGCTTACATTAAATGATTAATAAAATGGAAATAGTAATTTACCTTCCAATTCAATAAATCTCCCAAATACATTCACTCTTGACATTTCGTCTTTTAAATAATATTTAAATCAATTTTTTTAGTAACATATTTAAATAATATTTACTCTCAAACCAGATTGAAAAATTACTTTGTTGCACCATTTACAATTTATAAGCGTGATATTATGTGTCATAGTTTTGGCGCAATAATAAAAATATTTTTTTTTTGATCAAAAGATTATAAATTTCAGATTATATAACAATATTAATATCTATATCAAAATTTTAATTTCTAATGATATTTCTTATTTTATATCCCAATATTATGGATTATCTTGACATCGCTATATCAACTTTGCAAGTGAAAAAATAGATAATATTATGAATTATCTCGTTAACACTATATTTTTTTATTGGCGGGTGTGAAAAAAATTTATCATTTTAGGAAATTAGACAAATAGATATGACAAATCAAATAGGAAAATGAGGTATCTTAAGCTGAACGGAAGAAGTATATTTTATCTTTCTTTTGGTGGCACAACTCAATCTAATTTTTTAATTAAAATATTGATTTATTTCTCCTTTAATATAATTATAAAACATTTTATTATTACGTTTTAAAATAATATTTTTAATTAATAAATTTTTATGAACTAAACATTAATAAATTACTTGATGAGATGTGATCATATGTTACCCACCTCTCAAATGTTATATGAGGTCAAATCTTAGCAATTGATTTTATCAAGCATGAGATTCAGATTAAATAAAAAAGTTGGACTTTAACTTTATTTTTCCTTATTAATTGGTTATAAAAGGTTAATTAGTAATTATGTAAATAGCAGTTAAAAATTTGTGATTTAATTCTCATTCTTCAGTGCACTGCCTTCTTCAACAAAACAACTATGTGGGGCGTCTGCACATCCGCCGATAAACACGACGATGTCCTCCGTCTCGAAGGCGGCGGCAGCACAGAAGCAACAGACATTTCTGGGCGGTGGCGGGGTCATGGGATCCCTCTGCATAATCGAGACAGCTAGTGGCGTTCATCGTGATGAGATTTGATTCCTTTGTAACATTATCCAAACATGTGACTTGTAGAGATTGGAGGCGGTGTGTCTGAATCCATTTTCTTAGGTTAATGTCGAAATTGTTGTTTATATTCAATGTGAGCGGCTAGCTTGGAAATTGGAATATGAATGTAGGTAGGAGAGAGAAATCAATTGCTTGTCGTGGTAAGGTGCAGCGCGGTCGCCGACAATCGGGAGGAAACTTGGTTTTCACCAAGCATGGTCTTGACCTAGACTGAGTTTGGGTACTCAGTATAGGCTTTTCCATACTGAAAAGTTAGTATAAGGGTTTTCAATACTGACTAAGAGAAGTCAGTATGAGGGTTCACCATACTGACTATGGGAAGTCGGTATGAGGGCTGGCCATACTGACTATGGGAAGTCTGTATAAGAGCCACTACCTTGAAAGCACGAGCTAATTGAATACATCCAAGCTCGGTCAGACTGCGGCATATTCATGCTTAAGTAAAAGTCAGTACAAGGATATCCAAACTTGGGTTCCTCAGACTGATGCTTAGTCTGACAGAAAGTTAGTGAAAAGTACACTGACACAGCAGAGCAGAGCAGGCAGAATAGACCTACAGTATGGGGTATGATTGGACGACATTTTCCATGAGTCTAACGACTAGATTAATGTGTCTAACGGGAAAAAATTCAAAATGCTCTAAGGATTCCTCTATAAATAAGTATGTCCATCAACCTTAAACGGTTATGAATTCCACACAACAAAGAGCATATAACTAAGCCACCACTCTGCTAAAACTCTTTGAGTTTTCGTGTTTCCTTACACGAGACTTAAGTTTCTGACTCAAGTTGTTACTCTGTGCTACTCTCTCTTAGCACGAGACTGAAGCTTTATAGCTAAAGCTATCCTTTGGTGAATACATCTTTCCAAGATATATTCATAGCAGTCAGTCTCTGTTCGCGTGTGTGAAACACACTAGTGCAAGTGCACACTGTCACAAGTAATAATAAAATGGAGTATTCTCCGAGTATCGATCCACAGGGAAGGGGTAAAGGTGCACAAACACTCAACTCGGTTTACTGGATTCAGAAAATTGATTTGATTTGTTTAATTAACCTAGGCATGAACTAATGAGTAAATAACAATAAATATAAAACAGGGGATGACTAAAAACAGGGGAAAAATGGGCAAAACGGATCAGTCAAATTCCTTTTTAATCAAATGAGAAAACGACCTAGGCTATGGAATCACTTGCTACAGATAATATGCTACAGCATCGCGAACAGCACAGAGTAAAGTTGCTGCCAACTATGGTTCTCAACTAGATTTTCCAAAATAGGTGAGATAGCCTTTTCTAAATTAATTAACATATTCATATGCCCAATTCAATTTAGATTCAGCACCAATTATCACTCTCCTAGG
>JAPKLW010000795.1:149557-261453 GCA_026898455.1 Plectranthus barbatus | reverse complement strand
GGGGGGGCTGTCATCTAACTCGACGGTCACGAACTGTATACGTAGTTGAGCTCGGAGGAGCACTTGTGTCGTGGCGGACCAAGAAACAAGGAGTGGTGTCGTGCTCGTCGGCAGAAGCCGAATATCGAGCAATGGCAGCTACAGTCAGTGAGGTGATCTGGCTACGATGGTTGATTCAGGAGTTGGGAGTTCCACAACGCAACCCAACTCGCCTTTATTGTGATAACCAAGCAGCTCAGCAGATTGCAAAGAATCCCGTCTATCATGAACGGACTAAACACGTGGAGATGGATTGCTATTTTGTACGCGAGAGAGTTGAGTCAAGAGAAGTTGAACCATCTGCGATCCACACGTCCGAACAAATTGCCGACATACTCACAAAACCACTCGGCGCTGACCACCTGCGGTACTTATCCGACAAGTTGGGAGTTCGAAATCTCCACTCGCCAACTTGAGGGAGGGTGTTGCGTTTCGTCGATATCCCAGAGGATCTGGGAGATACGTATGCATGGAAGATACGCATATATTGTGTGATATTATGCAATATTTTGTTTCCTAATTTTAAGGCTCATATTTCTAGGTTTTATTTTTAGGGTTTTGTACATGTAATAGTATATATATCTCCCCGCCGTGTACATTCGTTGGATGAGTTACATGAATTTACTTCTCGCCGTTTTTATCATCATGCATGAAATGGATGCTCGTATTTTATGTAACCATTATATCAAACCCCATCATAAAAATTAAAAATATTTAAAAAAAAAAAAAACACGTCGTTTTTAGTGAAATTCAATTATCCATATAGTCTATCATCTTTCAAAACGTGGAAAGTTTTAATTACTATATTAATATGTCTGTCGCAGCTAAGAGTCTACACTCGAACTTCATTAATAATGAATCACGACTTCCAATAAAAAATCGAACATGAATTTTATTCCTCGATGAACAAAAAAGAACATGGATTTTAGGTAAGAATTATTGTGATTCACACCAAACGTGTAAAACAGGGGAGTATATAAACTCACACGTTTCCCAAGGCGACGATAATCTTGGCGTCTTGCTCTCAACGCGCCACTACAAAGCAGTTCCCGCGGTCCACCGCTACCGACCGACCCATTTCTATATTGCTCCAATTCAGTTTCCGTTATTCAATAATCCTTGTTATCCGCACGAAAAAGCTGCAATCTTGATAGAGAGAATCTTCAAATGGAAAATCTAGTGGAGGCGACATCCGGTGCGGTGGGTTCTCTGCTCAGCACCACCATTTTGTACCCGCTTGATACCTGCAAGACTAAGTATCAAGCTGAAAATCGAGCCCATCATCACCAAAAATATAGGTTTCCCCTTTTTCTCTCTCTCATCTCAAGAAGTATGCTTATTGTCTTTCGTTTTTTACTGTAAGGAGTGTGACGAGAGAATGATATAACATATGGGATTTGGGTTTAATGAGGTTTCTCTGTTAGTTGAACTAATAGAAGATGTTAGAATTATACAAAGAAAAAATCTAGGTATTAGTTAAAACTCTGCAATTTCTATTTCGTAGGTTACCTCTCTTTTTATTGCTTGGATAAGTTGTGGATGCTATCCTTATCATGGCTTTAATAAGGTTGGTGGATGTTGGTTAGATATTGTGAAAGTTAGGGAATTTGCAGTTGAAACATAGTAGGATTGTTCTTGTCATATTCATTTCTAGGTTTGTCGGGAAGGTGGAGAGTTTGAAAGTTGTTTTCTGTTGAGGGCTTTCTTTAACTCATCACTCGATGATGAAGAAGACGATACAATTGGGGGTATCTCTTCCTAAGTTTCCTGTTCCTGTCAAGATTTTCTTGACTCGTGTTCTCAACTGATGAATTGGAATTAAACACAGAAAATAAGCCTAAGAGTTGGGATGATATTGCACCTAACCATGTTGATATTGATACTAACCTGAAATGTCGAGCCTCTTAAAACATGAACTTGCTGTCAGAACTTTCCTCTATTCTGTCAGACTTTTGGTTCCAAATAAGTACAAGTTTCTTCGGATAGAATAGTGGAAGTGCCATTATTTGATCCTCAGTTTCTTCTGCCTGTTCATTGGAAGTGTCTTATGGCAGTGATTACATTAATATTGGGGTATGTTACCTACTACTTTTATTTTTTATACAGGAATATCTCGGATGTTCTCTGGGAAGCAATATCTACGCGTCAAGTACTTTCGTTGTATCAGGGGTTGGGGACGAAGAATTTCCAGTCTTTCATTTCGCAGTTTATCTATTTCTATGGATACAGCTTCTTGAAGAGACTTTATTTGAAGAAAAGTGGATTTAAATCTATTGGAACTAAAGCCAATTTGGTCATAGCAGCCGCTGCTGGTGCATGCACAGTCGTAGTGACACAGGTAAGCAATAATTTTATAATTATGGCAAACCATGGATTCAGTCACTAATATTTATTTTCTTGAGCAAGAAATCATGCAAGTTTTCAAAGTATTTCATATTTGCTGAATGAGTTGAAACATCACCAATCATAATCAAGTACTTATTCAAACAACTTTGTTATGTGAAAATTCATGAAGTTGGTTTCGTTTAGTTAACATGTTAAAGTCAGTTTTGCTGCTGTAATGAGTTTTTTTGTTTTTACTACTTCAGCCTCTGGATACAGCATCATCAAAGATGCAAACATGCGATTTTGGGAAGTCCAAAGGGCTTTGGAAATCCCTCTCAGATAGCACGTGGAGTGAGTTGTTTGATGGTCTCGGCATCTCTCTTCTTCTCACTGCAAATCCTTCCATTCAGGTTTGATTGCATGATACTTCGTATTGTCAGCCATACTCCGGTGAAACAAAAGATTCTGATTGTGTGTTCATACCATACAGTATACTGCCTTTGATCAGTTAAAGAATAGACTATTGAAGGAGAAGATGAGAAAAAGGGAAGATAATAATGCATCATCTGCAGAAGCACTTTCAGCATTTTCTGCATTTGTGTTGGGTGCCGTCTCAAAATGCATTGCAACCTGCCTTACATACCCTGCTATAAGGTAAAAGCCTACTCACCCCCCCCCCCCCCCCCCCTCTTCATTGCAATGTAAACCTCTCAGATCTGCATCACAGAAGAATCATTTGGAACAGGTGTAAAGTGGTGATTCAGTCAGCTGAGTCTGATGAAAATAAGCCTCAACACAAACCCCGTAAAACTGTGTCTGGGGCAATCCGTTCGATTTGGGAAAAAGAAGGGATGCTCGGGTTCTTCAAAGGACTGCAGGCCCAGATACTGAAGACTGTGCTAAGCTCAGCGCTGCTTCTGATGATAAAGGAGAAGATCACGAAATCGACTTGGATCACATTGATTGCACTAAGAAGGTTTATCCTTCTGACCAGAAGCCGGTTGAAGAGCTCTTGAAGAGGGATTGTGCAAGTCCAGGCGAAGAACAACGTCGTGTAAGCAGTGAAAGCTACATGCATGCAGGATCAAGTAGTGGCGGATCCAGGAATTTATCGTAGTGGGGGATTCATTATATTTTTCTTAACAAAAAAAATACAAAATTGAGTAAACCCGAATAGAAATTTATGTTTATCAATATTTTCAGCCTCCTCGTACCCTTTCGTTCTTGTGTTTTAGTTTATTTTTTTCCGCTCGACATGAAAATGAAGGGATTTTGTATAAAAATATCGGATCAATACACTATTAAAACCGAAAATTTTTAGTATAGGTGGATCCCGGATCAACAATGAGATTGCGTGTGGCCACCTCCTTTACTACTTGTAATTCAGGAAATAAATTGAACAGCAACATTTTTGTTCTAATTTTTATAATTATGTTTTAGATTTCAATGATTCTTGCTGTCATTGCATCCTTTTGGTGAACGTTGACAAATCAAATGAATGTTTCATTGTCCAGTTGGAGATTTTTATTGACAAATTTTAAAAGAAAAATAAATAATAAATAAAAAAATAAAAAATTGATTCATCAACTGCCATACTAGTAAGAAATCACATCCGCTTGCCGCATGGTATCACAAAAATTTGTATTAGGCATATTTGTATGTCATGCGTGCGTGGATGTAATGAATATATCTAAAACGTGTTTCGCCAATTCTTATTTTTTTATAAATTCTAAAACTTAAAAAATTAAAAGTTTAACATAATTAGAAAATTAACTTGCAAAAATCTTTAAAAATAAAAATTATTGCCACATTGGCTATCGGCTAATAGGACTGGAGTGGACAATTGATGAGCCAATTAATGGGTAAAATGGTAATTAAATTGGGATGGGAATACATAATAAAAAAAATGTTGCATGATAAAATTCCATAAAATTTAAAATATGGAATAGAATTTAATTAATTATCGAAACTGAGGATAGATAAACATAATTATTTAAAGAAGAGACTTATCAAATTAAATATTTAAAGATAGAAACAGGTTTAGCAAATGGATCTGTGGCGCAATGGTAGCGCGTCTGACTCCAGATCAGAAGGTTGCGTGTTCGATTCACGTCAGGTTCAACTTTTACTATTTGTTAAATTTTTTCCTTTGGTTTTTTCTTTTTTAAAAAAAATTGTCTTTCTAAACTATTTTTGGACTTTTTTAAGTAACTAAAAATCGTATTTTATTTATAATTTCTTTTAAGTAATTAGAAATTACGGTTAGATTTAAATATCATATTTTATTTATAACTAGATTTGCACCGGCGCGCTAATCAAATTTATAATATCTAATTTTATAATACTGTGATATAATAAATAGAATTGTATATCTTAACATTTTATCAACATATATTTAATTGTTATTCATCAATATTATTATATTTTACAATATAAATTATTCTCTATTATATGTTTAATTATATATATAAATTTACTAAAATAAAAGAGCTATATCAAACACAAAGTCTATGAAATTTTATTTAAATATTATCCCGTAAACGATATTATATTTGCATTATTTAAAAAAATACTTTGAAATAGTAAATTAGTTAGATCTAATATTTTTAAGAAAAAATGACAAATATAATTTTATTATATTTTTACTGCTATTTATTGTAATAATAGAATAAATAATATAAAAATAAAAACTGGAAAAAAATTAATAGGCACTATTCTCCTCGAATATATTTTATAGATTTACATCCCTATATTACGTAAATAATATTTAATAATTTTTTCAAATTACTTTTAATAATCAATAATGAAATAATTTTGTTATAAGGTTCATTTAAATGCTTATAATATATACTACCTCTGTCCCACTTTATTAGTCCTATTTGTTTTTTTGGTCTGTCCCACTTTATTAGTCCCATTTCCTAAAATGGCAAACTTTTTCACACTCATCAATAAAATATTAATTTCACTACACTCACAAACATTGGTTCCTGTGCCGAAACCATATGGGACTAATAGCGCGGGACGGAGGTAGTATTTTATTGTTATTATAAATAATAATAGATCTAATTATAAAAAAGATATCATTAATAATAAGATATAAAAAAGAATGAGATATAGTATATACTGGACAAAATAAACATCAAATAAATTATTATTCAATTAATCAATTATTTTAATTTTAATTAATTTTAGCATATAGTATAGATTTATCATATAGTAATAGTTTAAAATAAATAAATATAATTTAAATAAAATATAAAAATTGTATTAATATTTAATATTAAATTCAATTTAACATTGATTGTATATCTTAAGTATTTATTTGAATTTGAGTCGTACGGTATTTCCAACTATGTAATGCTAAGTATTATAAATGATTAAAAAATTGAGTGACAGATTTTATAATAAAATTGAAGGGAATAAAATTGTTGCTAAAAGAGAAAATAAACTTCTCTGCTTTAGTATTAATATAGATTTATTTTACGTAATTAGAAATTAGAGTTAGCTTCTGTTTCAAATTGCATGGCTACAGAATGAACAACACAACACGACAATATAGTAAATATATATATCATTCTTCAATCACTCTTAATGCTTTTCCTGAGTGAATGCAGATCAAGGGAGACACCCTTCAAACAAGAAAGAAAATAGCTGAGCCTACATTTCTCGAGAAGAAAAGCTGCCTGCAATCCATGTCGGAAAATCTCATGAGCTGCTGTGCTGGACAACTGCAAATAGATGTAGAAATGGGAAAACAATTTCTTTAAGTTCCAATAGGCATCACTCACCTACAACATAAGAGAATGTCTCACTCAATAAAAGAGGGCATGGCCGTGGTATATGCTCTTCAATCTAGTTTTAGTTTACATCAACACGAAAAAACCAAGCACTAGAAACACTACTGCACCCATGGCGCTGAGGCCAGCCGCCCCATTGTTGTCCGTGTTTGTCCCTGGTGAGTAGTTTCCCTCCGGTGTGCTTGTAGTCAGAACGACAACTATCCAGTTATCTTCCGTGCCAACCCCAACGCCCGTGAACTTGGTGTCGTTCAAATAGCTCGAGTACTGTGACTTTGTGAAGTTGGTCAGAACAAGGCCTGGATCGAGGTTAGGAACACAAGCAGGCATTATCTGGCCGTCTCTGGTGGTGGTGACGTTCAAATGGCATTTGGAGAGAAGGCTGGGGAAGTTGGAATACTGTGGTTCGGTTCCAGGTACAGTATTGGCACCCGTGGTGTTGGTGCAAGGTTGGTTTTTGAACTGATCAGCTACTTCACTAGCAAGGCATTCTGCTCTGTCGTTCTTGGTCAATGACGTCAAGTTTAGGGATGCTCTGTACTGGTTGATCCCCTGAAGAAGATTGTCTTCCTCGTCTGCATCCAAACAACGAAACCAGAACTCTCAGCAACACTACAAAGATCAGCACTAGATGTCGAATTTGTAGTCAATGGAGACATCTCCACAGCACAACATTAACAGTAAAACTAAGCTTCTTAGCTATAACAGTTCCAATCAATAGCTGCGCAGCCATAGCAAGCAATCAAAGAACTTCTACGTAGAAGACCACAAGCTCACATGAACCATACAAGATTCAGCTATTTTGTCTTAAAATGTAACCAAGACAACACAATTCATTTCTTCTTAACCTGTACCATACATTGGACCAATCTCCTTTCTAGATCTGAAAGGGTAAGCCCTGATGGTATATTAATCTACCATACATTGATTCGTGTTAGACTCGATGAAGGCTAGCCTCAAATCAATTACCAATTACCATACGAGATCAATACAGTTCCAAACTCAATAAATAGCTCAATACCAGAAAATAAGATATCAATGTCAGATTTTGAAACGAACACAAAAAGGAAAAAGATATGGGATATGTCACTATTGCATAGAAAAAAAGGAAATGGTAGATCTAACATACGAAATGGCGTCCGAAGAAAGCAACACCTTTATTCCCATTGCACCCAAATTCAAAGGCAAGTCTACAAACAAGATTATCCATAATCGTGTAATGCAACAAGACAAAGACGATGCAAAATTCAAAATCACAAGATCTTGACTCTTTCGATATTAATCAAACATAGATTCACCATATATTCGTATAATCTCAACTGAGCACATAATGATTGGATTATAACGCAACCCTTCTCATAAATGCCGCAAATCCAATCCAACTAAATAAATAATCCATCGAAGAAAATCGAGAGCAAAGTTCAAATAGCTACGGAAACAAAATTACTGCTGCAGGAAAGTAACTGTAAGGAGGTATCAAGAAGTGGGGAGGAGTAGCTCAAAGTAATTACCGTCGCATTTGATGAAGAAAGCGGAGTGAAAAAGTAGAGAGAGAAAGAGAAGATGAGCGAGAGAGGCCATTGAAATGAATCTTCGAGTATGAGCAGCGATTGTGCGAAATGTGGAAAATATAAATCTTGGTCGCGACGCGGTTATGAAAATTGGTTGCGATGTCGTTTCGTTAGCATGTCATTTTCCAAATTTCTTTTTTTCTTCTTTTGGAAGCACCAAACAATCTTTTATTGCGCAGATTTTTTTTTTTTAAATCTTCATGGCAGAGGGAAAATTGTTGGGGTAATTTTTTCCAGTAGAAACACGTAAATCACAAACATATTTTTGTGAAGAACTTGTTTAATTTGAAAACTAAAATAATATTGGGTAGGTGCTCAAGATTTTCCTAGTCCAACAGCCAAGACAGGGACGAGCGGCCTAAATTTATAAACTAAAAAATAATCTCATAAGCATATTACAAAATAAGAAAAATATAGGTGTTGGATCTATTAATTATTGCATCCGTAATTATCACATAATGTTCACACACTATATCACAAATTCAATAAAGAATGAAAAATAAAATAAGAAAAAAATCACTTTATCAGTAAAACTCCACCTGATTTTCTTTTTTGAAAAAAAAAAAAAGGAGATTCCATGGTTGCATATGTTTCGGCATTTGCAGTCTTATTCAGAAAGCATGCGCATATAAATCTCAGATACAAAATTTAACAACATTACAAGAAGTTACTGCCTGCGATGCTTTAAATCTGTTGAAGGATGACTTCGCCACCGGAAACATTAAATTCTGAAGGAGCTTTCTCCACATTAAGAACTTTAATCTTGCCATCGTCCACGAAAGCCGACCACCTGTGTGGAAAGAATAAGAATGATCATGAGGTTTGGACTAGCAGCAATTACATGATTCATAGAATCAAGCAAAAATAACCTGTGGGATCGCGGTCCAAGTAATGCAGCAGATAGATCTATAGTCAAGTCCAGCTTTTTGTGGAAGCTTCCGTCGAAATCTCCATAAAATTCGATCTGCAATAATATGAGATGAGGTTGAATACTTCCCAATCAGCAATCAAAGTTTTCACCAAGAGCAAAAGAAAAGAAAAAAAAAAAGATAGCACGAGAGCATGAGATGAAGAAGCAGCCATTTCCTGAACTGAAATAGAGCAACTTAAATAGAGCCCAACCAGAATAGCATTACGGCTATGTAGATTTAACCTATAGCTTATCTAATCAGAAAACGACGCTAAATAGATGTTTCATGGGAATAAGGCCAGTTGCTGGAATAGCAAATGCTGTAAAAGAAAAAGTGTAGTTAACAAAAAATTCTTTGATGAGTGATTTTGACTGTGGCGACAATAGAGAAAAGACTGGTTTTATTATACTAACTCTTAGTGAAACTTGGCAGCCTTCCATATTTTCTATTGAAAATTGACAGCATTTCATTTGCAGCTGATGCAGGGATATGGAGTTAAGAGTATTTACTGAGACTAGGTTTATGGAAATATCTATATAAGGCAGCAAGCAAAGGGTGAATCTTGTAACTTCTTAAATGGTTTATGGGAGTACTGCATCTCCATCATAATTATTTTGACAACTGATTTGTCTTGGGATGAAACTGAAATATTTAATCCTCCATTCAACTTAAATTTAAATCCAATGAGATATCAATGTAATCAAGCTTTACGAAATATTTGTCCCAGGATTCTTGACCAGGCCACCGCTAAAACTAAGAAGTAACTGGAGCAAGAGCTGACTTGATGATTAACTGGAGCTCTATTATTGCAAAATAGATACTAATAGTATATTGCACAACAAGGAACTCCTCATTTTTTTCAAGCAAATTGTAAACGGTAAAGGAGTGACTTACAGCTTCTTTGGCCTGAAGTTTTTCAGCCCAGGCATTCAATACATATGGGTCATTCACAGCTACACATATAACTGAATCAATCCCCTTTGCCTTGAACTCACTGATATTGTTTTTGTAGCTGGGGACATGTTGTGCAGAACAGACTCCAGTATATGCTCCCTAGAGGGATATAATACCAAATTCAGCAAGTATGGAGGAAAAGTGAATACAAGAGAAACATATTTTTTTTTCTTTATTCCAATGAAAGAAAAAAGCAACAGCTAAATCAAGCTCGCTCATTTACAGGTGAGCTTGTAAACGAGATTTATCACTAGATTCAAATTTTAGAGTTATCATAACTAGTTTTTAGAAGGTTTAATAATATGCTTCAGAAGAAAATTAATCCCACAATCCATCTGAAATAAAAGAGCAGAAGCTTAATGAATATGCTAGTTCCTACCATGCCTAAACTAAGTGTTTCCATAAAAGGATTTAGAATGTAGTCATTCCAAGATGAATCTCCGATTCTTAAACTTCCATTCAAGATATAACTCCAGTAACTTCACTGACTTTAATTGAGTTCCTATACTACCATTAGAAGCGAAGCTTTCCTGAAAATCTCAAAACATACTCCTGTAGAATATAACCAAAAAGCTCTTCATTTCAAATTTTCAACACAATAACCTAAACTAATCACCAGTTGAGATATAAATAATCTACACACATAACCAGCAATGGCGAAAAGGATGATTAAAATAATAGAGAATTTCGAAAAAAAAAACTCACCGGAAGGCCGAAAATGATCACTTTCTTATCCTGAAAAACCAGAACAAATGAAAACCCTTAGAAACCCATAAACTAAAATTCACAAACCAGCGAGATCCAAAAATGATTTTTCTTCGAAGATAATTCATTGACCTTGAAAATGTCTTTGAGTGGAGTGGTGGCGAACTTGGACGAAACGCCGTCATCCCAGGAGCGAGCTTTCTGGAGGGAAATGCCCGGTGCGGCAGAAATCAAGTCCGAGCCCACTGCAACCGAGGCGTACGCCCTTGAAGCTTGAAGACCGCCAATCACTGACTTCATCACCGCCGTTCGCTTCAGCAAAACAGAGGAAGCCATAGCTCCTTTACTTTCGGATATTTTTTTCTTCTCTCTCCTTTCTCTGGTTTTAGTTCTACAGAAACAGGGGAAAGCTAAAATCGTGTTGATTTTTGCTATTATTAAGGCACGAGTTTTGTTCTCCAAAATCAACATTTTACTCCTTCAATCCTAATAATAGGTAAAAAACTATATATTTTATTTACCAAATACAAAACGCTATTAGAGCTACGAAAATGTATTTAAAACTATTACTATAGTTAATAATATTATAATTTTGAACATTTTTGGTTAAAAATATTATGTTGATGTGAATTTATAGGGTGTTTAGCGTCTAGGCAGTTTAGGTTCGTTTAGGTGAAAGTTAATTGTTAAATTGATTTTTGAAATTTATTATTTACAATACAAGTTTATTAATAAATAAAATTAAAATAAATTTTAATTCTTTAAAGAAAATAGATCGTTTGAACTGATTAGGCAACGTAGTCCTAATCAGTCATCTACATCAGCACTTAGAAGGATTAGGCAGTCTAGACGGTGTTTAGGTGTTGATTACTCATCAAATCAATTAGACACAAGGAATTGAGAGTATTCGGTTTGATTACAAACCGCCTAACACTTAAGTGGAGATTTTTACAAGAGTGTTAATAAGTAATTCTCCCTTAGATCGCTTAAGCCTTAAGTAGTATATAATGGTTTCTTATAAAATATTCAATATATAAAAAAATTATTTCAATAAGAGATTTCTAGATCATTTTCCCTCCTTTCCACCTTAGTAAACGAATAATAACTACATAATCAAGTAATTAACTAAAGGCAAAAACTTGCGTTAGGCAGGCCTAAACGGTTTAGGCGGGTTTTATCCTACCCAAATGGGTTCACCCATCCCAAATAGGGTATATTATATGGGTTTGGGTTTGGGTTAATGGATAAAATCCGCCTAAAGCTTGGGTTAATGGATAAAACCCGCCTAAATCGTTTAGGCCCGCCTAACCCAAGACCTTCCCTTAACTAAATTATCGATTATTAGATTAAGTGCTCCATCACAATTGATAACATTAGTCTCTTATGAGACATCTCCTGATCTATATATAAAGCTCTTTTAGTAATTTGAGTTTTGTTCATTCTCCAAGCCTATAAAGGTGATATATATTATTCAAGGTGAAGAACATGATTACATAGTTACAGAGTTATCAGGGAACACGAACCATACTCTTCGAGATACATAAGGAAATCAATCCGAATATGATAAAAATATTTAATTCCTAATATATCTCAAATAGATTAATACTTATTCAAATCTAATATTGATAAGGATAAATCTTATCCAAAAAAAAAAAGATAAATCATATTTTTTCATATCTCATTCGAATTACTTCCTTATTTTTCAATATGGGACAATTGGGTTTGTCAATCTTGACAGTTTTATTTTATCTCCCCTTCTCTCACTCATGAAAAAAAAAGTTATTTATGGCATTTCAATCACATAATTATATGTGATTGAAAATGCTATATGTTGGGGCCAGGCCCACTAAGCTTATCGACCCAAATAACCGTCGGCCCAGAGTCGCAGGCTCACCTGGAGTAACAGAAGACCCAGAAACGCCTAAGTCCAGAGATCGCCACCGAGCCCCTTAGCTCCTCGATTTTGAGCAACTGAAGGGGTTGGTACTGAGGAGTTGGACGAGAAAATCCTAGATACCTAGCGGTGCGCGACCATTGAAAGCCTTAACTGACCCCAAAAAACCCGCAATTACTCCGAGATTTGCGGCGAGCACGAGCTCATTTGCAGCTCGGGTTAGGTTAAGCACCCTCCCCCCTACATTGTCTATAAATAGGGGTGGAGAACTCAAATTTTGTATCTTTTTCACGCTTAGAAAACGTACGCTGTAACACTGCCAAATATCTGTAGAATCCCTGAATTAAATATGTTTTTTTCTCTCTAATTTGTGCATTCCTCTCCTTACTTCACGACTATTTCTCGGCATTTATACGTTCTATAGATTATCTTCTCTATTGTTGCTTGTTATCGTTTAATAAATTCCAAGGGCTCCAATCTCCATTATCCCGATAATTCAAACCTCAACATTTGGTGCCCACCGTGAGGCTCTTGGAATTATTTTTTGAATTGATGGCAGGTAACAACGAGAGAATTGGCAACCCAAACGGACGGGATGATCGATCTCATTCCCATGGAAGAACTGATCCTGCAAACCCAGCAAGCCTCTGATTTGCAGGTCGTGCCTCCGAAAGTACTGAACGCAACATTGGCTCGTCTTGCCAAAGAGTCGGAGGAAAATTGGCAACTAATGAAAGAAATGGACACCCGGGTCATGGAGCTCCACGCAACGAACCATGAACTGCAAAAAGAAAACCAACACCTGCGCAAGGAGGTGAACACCCTCAAAAGCCGTCTGATCCTCGAGAAGCCTCCCTCTACAGGCAAGAGGCAAACCGACCCTCGCAGGAACCTCCCGAGGGAACTAGACAATGTGATCGATGTCGACTCTCCTCGTGAGGCAGGCACCGAGCACAATGCCTCGGGTGCGACCATGATAAGGCCAACCACTCGGTTCCCCATCGACCAGGGAGCAACGTTCAACCCGAGTAATGAGTTTGAAAAACATCTCGAAGCGTGCATGTCTATGTTTGAAACACTATTGACCAGGATCCCGGGTGCTATACCCCCTGATACAATGATCCCACATGACAGCTACACCGACTCGCCTTTCACGTCTGACATCACCAACACAGATGTTTTGGCAAACCTCGCACCTCCATCGTGATGGGTTTTGTATACTGAAAGTATTTATTATAATGAGTATACAACGGTTTATTTCTCCTATCTGTCAAATAATCTTACATATATGTAACAATATTATCCTCTTATCTCACCGACAGGGACGATCATACAGCGTGTAGTAGATCGCAGAAGACAGCATGATCACTTGACCTAGTGAGTCATAAACCTGATCACAGCTGAGATAGCGTATGAGGATACGTCTGTCCGGATGGCTGCGACATCATCGGAATAAGTAGTCTATCTTGGTTACTTGATATTTTGGTACGCAAGGGTGGCGTATTGATGGACCGCAGTGAGATGTATTCGATTGTCTGACATCAGGGAATACAAGATCTCGATATTGATTGAGTCTGAACCCTAACGAAGGTTCAGGGGTTTGCACGGGTTGACTGTTGCTTTGACTTGCCATGGTGGAGAACCTAAGTAACGTGCTCGTATATCCGCATCTTGGGTAACAGCAGTTCGTGTAGTACCGCCTGAGACTGGGTTTAGGTAACCATATCCGAGTAATAGGATGGGGACATTCCCTGAGGAGCTCAATGACATTCATCGTGCCAAAAACCTGCAGGCTGATTAAGTTCAGGCACGAGTGATAAGGATTGAGTGGTACTACTCAGGAATAATAAGATATTAATTAATTGTAGTTAGAACTTGTCAGAAGCTCCGATTAATTAATGAATGTCCGGTAACCTTAAATATGGAGATTCTCAATTAATGCAGCATGTTCTCATAACATGGTAATAAAGGGGTAGGTCAGTATTAATTCTGTGGTGAAAAAGAAGTAATATTAATTAATTAATTGTGTCCTGGGTTGTGGACATGGGAATTAATTAATTTATAAGCCCACTTTATTATTTGCATTAGGTCCCAGGACTGGCCCAATTAAATATGCTGAAAAAAGGCCCAGTAAGCCATTAGGGATAAAACCCTGGGTCTATAAATATACCACTCTCTCTCAGAAACCCTAGCCACTTTTGTGATTATTCAAATCAGTCAAAACCCTAGATCAGAGAGAGAGAGGGGCGGCGCCAGTAGAGGGGAGAAGGAAGGATTTTTCTGCTCCGGCCTACATCACAGATTTGTGGAATCCTCACAAGTAGCAGATCTGAACAGCATTTGGACACAGCCCTGAAGATCTGATCTGGAGAACAGGATTTTGTTTCTTTATTTTCATTATTCAATTAAATCTTGAAATTAGTATTCTAATTTCATATTCCGCAGATTTATTGAATCGCATGGTTGAATTAAAGGGAATATTCAAACGCGAAAGATTGGATCAGACTCTACGGATTTAAGGTATATTCTGCAATCCACAATTCGAATTAAATTCATAGGAGCATGCTCGAATTTTATTGTGAATTATTGTTGTATGCAATATCCATAAATCGATCTGGTTCAGTTGGATTTTGTGATTCGGTTAACGAGAAATCCCTACACATCGTTCACACTATACGAAGGCAAAACAGATCCCGAAGATCGGGTGGACCTCTACAAATAAAAGATGTTGACCACCTTAGTGCAAGCGAATCTTCGCAAAGCTTGTATGTGCAAGAGCTTCGGGTCTAGTCTTATTGGCCCAGCACTTCAGTGGTTCGTCAAACTCCCGAAGAACTCCATTTCAACCTTCTCAGAACTACACTACGCCTTCCGGAAGCAATACTCCAACTGCAGGCATGTGGCAAAACACCCCGAAGCGCTCAACAACATGCACATCAAGAAAGGGGAGTCACTAAGGTCCTACGTATGTCGGTTTAATCGCGAGCTCGCGTCGATCCCTCACTGCCCTCATCAAACTGCCGTCTTCGTTTTAAAAAATGGGCTTGATGTGACATCGAAACTCTATCGCGACCTGACCAGTCACCCATGCTATGACATGGACTCGGTGCTCGCCCAAGCCTGGACTGAGATCAACTGGGAGGAAGACGGACCGAACCGAATTGCTCGCATGAACGAGCAGAAGATGCTAGAGCTCGCCGAATCCCAAAGAAGAGATCGGTCGAGGCCTAAGTCCTCGATTTCAAGGTACGTGGATCGGAGAGAATAACGCAATGATCGGCGGTCGAGGCATGATCACCCTTATAGCCAAACATCAATGGTCGGTGAGGTGGCCTCGCTACCCTACAACCTCAGTATTGACCAAAACTACCTGGTCAATAATATCCTCAAGAACCTCGGAAATGCTGGGAAGTGGCCAGGGAAGATGAAGTCGGATCCTAAGTTGCGCAACACAAAGAAGTTTTGCGCACCATGGACATAAAATGAGGAGTGCCCAGCCTCCGCTTAGAAGTCCTTGAGCTCTTGAAGAATGGATTCCTCACGGAATACTTGACAAACAAGGGCAAAAACACATGGATGAGGGGGAGGCAAGCAAATCCTACTGGGAATGCGGAACCCCAGAATAAGCCGTTGCAAGCCGAGCACGCAATTCACGTCATCGTGGGAGGATCGGAAGTAAGCATAAAATCTTGTTCAACATAAAAGAGAGCCCGATGAGCCCTGGATGACAGGGCTAATAACGTCAACTTCAAGCAAGAGCTTGAAGCGATTGAGTTCACCTGCGACGACTGATAAGCTCATAATTATACTCACTTATCTATGTTTTTATCCATTGTTTCAAGTATGTTTTGTTATGTTTTTACTTATTATTGTGCATGAGTCTATTTTGGAGGGTGTTATGCCTTTGATGGGTGATTTTTTGCAGGTTTTAGGCCAAATTAATTGGAAACCCGTACCGAAAGCAGATGATGTTCAAAGAAACAGACACGAATTCTTCCACACGTGTAATCTGAGCTAATGGAGCATGGAAATAGAAAGATCTTTGAATTATCTTTCCAATTCAACTGGAATCGGGTCAATCGGAGTTTGGGAGCAAAAGTTATGGCCAAAACCGTGAGACTGCGCAGAAGGGGATCGACACGTGCATTCCTGTCGATTGAAATTTTCCCCGTCGATCGAGACAGAGGACCAAGTTGCAGAAACGACGCAAATTCAGCCCGGATTTTGACTTGAAGGTTGTGTCGATCGACAGGATTTCCGTCGATCGACACAGAGGCCCGATAAGGCTGTTTTGGCCTGTTTTGACAGTTTTTGCTATTTTAACCCAATACTCAAATTAGGTATTTTCCTCCCTCTATATATATGAACTCAACCCTTGCACGAAATTTTTATCATTCCTTTAGCAGATTTTGGAGCTTGTAGACATTGGAGTTTTGTATTCAAGGTTCCTCTTGTTTTTGCAAGGTATTAATTTAATGTTTATTTACTGTCTAGTCATGATTTGTGGCTAGAACCCTAAAGAGGTTCTAGGGTTATGATTTCTTTTCTGAAGCATGTTTAATTGATATCAACTCTGATAGCATGGTTTAATTCTCTGATTTAATTTTATGATCTAGATTAAAAGAAGGACCGAGAGGTGAATTGAGATCTAGGTTTATAGTTAATAATTGATAGATCAAGAGATGAAAATTATTGACAGGAAGAGAGAATTAATTGTGTTTGTTTTCTGTCTCAAAAGGAAGAAACCTACATAGGAATAATTAGATAATTATGAGATTGATTAATTTGGTGTTCTTGAGATCGAGAGGAGATAGTCACTAATTAATAATCGAGGATTTAATTGCCCAACCAAGGAATTTAATCCACAAAAATCTATGTTTTTCCCATCGCTGAGTTGATTGATATTTGCATGTTGATGATTAGATTATCTGCCCTAGGATCTGTGCTTCCTTTAATTGTTTTTAAAACCTTTAATTTCTCGCATTGTCATATTTAATTTCAAAGCAAAAATCCCTTTTCAAATTCCCTCAAACATCTATGATTTATTAATTATAGCTAGTACTTTGGATTTTTCGTTGCACAGTCCCTGTGGGATCGACCACCTTAGGGTGTAAAAATTTATTTACCTAACCGCTAAATTGCAGTTATCAACGACGCACCCGACCTTGTCCACCCACATCATGACACACTCGTTATCTCCTTACTTGTCTCCAACTATCAAGTGAAGAGATTACTTGTCGACAATGGCAGTTCAGCAAACATCTTGTTCCTTCGAACCTTGAAGGAAAAGTAGATCCCTATCTGCAGACTAGAGCTAGTGACCATGACTTTATATGGTTTCAACAACAAAAAGTTGGTGAAATCACCTTGCCCGTATACTGTGAAGGCCTAAACCTCGACGTAAAATTCCAAGTCGTCGACGCAATATCTACTCACAATGCGATCTTGGGGCGACCTTGGATCCACGAGCTGAAAGCAATTCCATCCCCATACCACCAAGTCTAGAAAACAACCCCCACAATTCAACCCGAGGTGGAGGAATTAGAAGAAATCATCATTGTTGAATCGGATCCAACACGGCCACCTTTATAGGGTCGGAGCTCGCTCCAGTTGTTCGGAATTCACTCACAAGTTTTCTCCAGCAAAAAATCCACGTATTTGCCTAGTTGCATCGTATCATAACATGGATAGACCCGACCGTCATCACGCACCAACTATAGGTCGATCCTAATTGTAGGTCTGTCCAGCAGAGAAGATGAAAGTTTTCCGTTAAAAAGAATCAGGCCATAAACGAAGAGGTCCAAAAGCTCATCGACATTGGATTCGTGCGAGAGATGCACTACACCACCTGGTTGGCCAACGTGGTCGTCGTAAAGAAGAAAAATGGCAAAAACTGCATATGCATCGACTTTACAGACCTTAACAAGGCCTGCCCCAAAGATCCCTACCCTCTGCCACACATCGACGCTATCGTCAATGCGACGGCAAGCCACGAGCTCCTCAGCTTCATGGATGCATTCTCGGGATACAATGTATCCCGATGACCAAGAAAAGACTGCTTTCATCACTAGCCAGAGCATCTACTGCTACAAGGCGATGTCGTTTGGACTAAAGAACGCGGGCTCTACTTATCAACGACTAGTCAACTCCATGTTCAAGGAGAAAATTGGCAAGACTATGGAGGTCTACATCAACGACATGCTCATCAAATCTCTGAAGTCCCAGGATCACGTGACTCATCTCAAAGATGTCTTTCAGACACTCGAACGGTACAACATGAAACTGAACCCGACCAAGTGTTCGTTCGGAGTGTCCTCTGGCAAATTCCTGGGGCACATAGTAACCCAGAGGAGAATTGAAGCAGACCCGACACAAATCAGAGCCATCCAGAGCATAAAGCACCTAAAAATACCCAAGGAGGTGCAAAAGCTCACTGACCGCCTCGCCACACTCAGCCTCTTCATCTCACGATATTCTGAGCGTACCCACTCGTTCTTCAACACGCTCCGGAAAGAAAAGCACTTCGAATTGACCGATGAATGTGCAAAAGCACTTGAGGAACTAAAAACCTACCTCGCGAGCCCGCCGCTGCTCTCTAAACCCGTCAACGGTGAGACCCTCCTGCTTTATCTATCAATGTCCGATCACGCCGACGGAGGGGTCCTAATATGAGAAGTTGACGGTAAACAATATTCAGTGCACTACGCCACCAAATCCCTGCTGGACGCTGAAACTCGCTACACAACCCTCGAGAAACTTGTACTCGCGCTTGTAAATGCTGCCCGAAAGCTACGCCCATACTTCGAGGTACATCCTATTAAAGTAATCATGGCCTATCCTATACGAGCAGTACTCTCGAAGCCCGATCTCTCTGGCTGACTGCTCAAATGGGTCGTAGAAGTTGGAGGATATGAAATTCAATACGAGTTTAGAACTGCTATCAAATTGGAGGTGCTAGCGGACTTCGTCGCCTATTTCTCCACCAACTTGCAGCTTAAAGTGGAGAACAAAGTTGCCGCAATGACACAAGCGAACTCCAACTCCGGCCTTTGGTCCCTAAAATTGATGGCGCCAACAACGTACATGGAAATGGGGTTGGGATAGTACTTACAGATCCGCAAGGGGGAAATTATGAGCCAGCCATTCGACTTGACTTCCTTGCAACTAACAATGAGGCTGAATACGAGACACTCATCCAAGGGATGAAATTAGCCCAGGAACTCAAGGCTCGCAACATACGCGCAGAGAGCGACTCCCAACTGATTGCCAACTAATTAGAAGGGACTTACGCCGTGAAGGAAACCCGATAAAGCTATATCACGCAGTGGTGGAAGAGCTTAAGTCTAAAATGGACGAGTGGGACCTCCGTCACGTCCCATGCAAATCAAACATCCTAGCAGACGCCCTAGCCAACCTGGCTACCACCAGCATAACTCCGAACAACCGACCAATTCCCAAAGTATGGCTGTTATCGCCATCTGTCACCACACAGCACCACGTCGCACCTGTCAGCCAAGACGGAGACGATTGGAGGATTCCCTTGATTCCACACTTAATGGGGGAATAAGTCCCGAAGGACAAGAATGAGGCCATCAGGATTGAGAGGATGGCCACTCGATTCACCTTAATCAATAATAACCTATACAGACGATCATTCGAAGGACCGCTTCTCATATGCATCACTTCCCCCAAAACCGAGCACGCACTGACACAAATACACGAAGGCGACTGTGGTAACCACGTCGGGACTCATTCCTTGTCCCACAAAGTGATCACAGCCGGATTCTATTGGACAACATTGAAGAAATACGCCGCCAATCACGTCAGGCGATGCGACAGTTGTCAGCGCCTCTACAAGATCTGCTCTCTCCGGAAGCACCTCTCGGGCCCTGAGGATAGTCTCTCAGACGCATCGAAACTCTGCACTCTGTAGCATACTCCGACTGAAAGATTTGATTCCAGTGCCTATCCGCAATAGACCAAAAAATCAAAAGGGACTATTGTTGGGGCCAGGCCCCCGAGGCCCTGGCCTACTAAGCTCAACGGCCCAAGTAACCAGCAGCCCAAAGTCACAGGGCCACCTGGAGTGGTAGAAGGTCCAAAATCGCCTGTCAATCGGTGACATCGACCCCCTTACCTCCTCGACACCGAGTATAATCAGGGGTCGGTGGCGAGCAAGATGAGAAACTTTAGGAGCCTGGCGGCACATGACCGTTAGAAACCCTAACCGACCCCAAGAAACCCAGAGCCATTTCAAAAGTCACGGCGAACACAAGCACGCCCATAGCTAGGGTTAGGTTAGCAGACTCCCCCTATCCTGTTTATAAATAGGGGCTGAGAATTCATTTTTCGGTATCTTTTTGCTCTCTAGAAACTCTCGCTGTCGGAATCACCCCAAAATTTATATTATAATCGCAAAATTCCTTTCGCTCTCTCCTTGTTTTATCGTTATTTTTATCTTAGTAGTTCATTATTACGTGCATTATCAATCATTTCTCTTTCTATTACTCGTTGTCACTTAATAAGTTCCAAGAGCTCATTTATTCCGATAAATCGAACCTCAACAGTCGCTTAGTTGTTGAACTTTTGTATTTATTGTATGTCTCTGGGGTATGCCCCTGTGACGCTGCAAGGATTCAACCTAAACTCGGTTTATATTTATACATTTATCTTTTTCGTATTATAAAGTAATTAAACATGGAATCTTGAAAATAAAATTATATAAACCATTGATTTTTTTTTAGATACATAGTATAAAATCTTTCATATTACTATATTAGTATTCTCACATTACCTTCTTTCTTAAATAATTTTCTCCACCAGAATGATTAAAACATGCAATGTGAAGGATTTCTTTGCAGTCAATTTTGTCGATAGCCCATACTCGCTTCTCTGGCCCATTCAATCGCAAAGTAGATCGGCCCAATAGAGTGAGGTGTAGTGGGCAACTTGTGAAGTCGGTTGATGGGCCCAAGTCAAAGAAAATCAACATTCCGGCTAGTCAAAGAAATGATGAAAAATGTGAGTGATTATTAATTTGAATTTCCCTACAAAAATGTGTGGAGTGGGTGGGAAAAGACAAAATGGGGTTTGACTTCGACCAGACCACAACAGAAATCACAAGAAATGTGTCTCCACACCCACCTAATCATTCATTTCTCTTGCATTATTGAGTTTCAATTTTACTTATATTTTTTAATATTAATGTTATATCGTTTTAGTGTCTGGAACTATGCGTTAATAGATCTTTATAAAAATAAAAAAATACTAATAATTTCATTGTTAAGAGTTGGAGGATAAACTTTTATTAAATATCACCGTTTTAGTAAAATCCAAAGAATGTTATGTTATTCAGTGTTAGAAGAAGGCATGTTCTAATATTCATCATGATATCGATCAAATATGAATGAATTTAATTAATTGAATTAGGGATGAACAACGAGTGATTTGGTTTGTAACTGAACTCGCAAAATTTTGAAAGTCTAATTCGAATCGCCTGATTGGAAACCTACAAATTAAACCGAAAATTTCCACACTTTTTGCAATAAATTGCTAAATTAAAATAGTTTAATACAATAAAAAAATCACAATCCACAAATCTAAATGTAATAAAATTAAGAATTCACAAATCCACAAGTCCAAATCCACAAATCTAATACATAATCATAAGTTAAACAAATAAAAATATTAAATTTAAATTGTAGGGTTTGTATTTTGTGTTTTGTTAAAATTGAAATTGTATTTTATTTAGATATAGAATATATAATAATATAAGTTATAAACATTATATGTACATAAATTATGGTTCGGTTATGTTATAACAAATACAAAACTAAACTGAATTGATAACCCCCAAATTTTCTGAAAAGCAAATCAAACCGAACCGCAGAAAATTTTCAACCCAACTCAAACCGTCTAAAACCCGATAGTTTAGTTAGATTTTCGGTTTCCGATTCTGTTTTACTTACCCTAAATCGAATGGTTGCATACCAAAAAAAAATCATTTTACACTAAAATTGTTTTATTTATTTATTTTGGCTTGGCTTGCATTTTTAAAATAATGAAAAAAATGTTCCAAAACAATTAAATTCATGAGCTAATAATCGTGCACAAATATTTTCACCGCTGTACTTGGTGGGATAATAATAATTATAATTGTGACAATTTGGTGTCGCCGCTACTATTCAACAATAATAATGCCACCACTCATCGTTATCGCTTCTCAACCCTATTTTTCGTCCACTGCCCCTGCCTGAGCGGCTCACATCATGTTTCATATTTTCGGCTAACCGGCTCGGCTCTCACCCAAACTATACTATTTTTATTTTTAGTTTTTTGGAGAAAGCTACACTATAAGTTAATTTGGTATTATTATTTACTTCCTTTTTTTATTAAAGTGGAAAATGAGAGTACCAAAGAGAGGTTGCAAATAAAGAGAAAAAGATGGGCGACAACAAGTTAAATTTTGAGTGGGTGGTTGGAGTAATAGTTAAACTTAGAATCTTTATAATTATAAAGTATTTAAATCTATAGTTGAAGATTTTAGAGTTTAAAAAACTTTGGAAAGAAACTTACATTATCATTTAATTGAAGATCTTAAGTATGAAAAATGTTATTTTCCAAGTAAATAACAAAAGCAAGAGAAATTGAATAATCACATTTTATATAACCTAGTCTTACTCTTGGATTTTTCTTTGTTCAATTTGGAAAGAAATTTAAAAAAAGTAAAAAAAATATTTGGTTTAATGGTTTAATAATTTTGAATATGAAAAACTTGAAATGTAAATGTTTGTATGCATTAATTAGAAGTTGGTATAGTATAGAGAAAGAATGAAATATAATTTTACTTTTCGTGGAAGCTAGTTTAAGAATTGTTTTTTGAAACAAAGAGAAATTTTATATATCATCTCGAACAATCTCGGTTAACCAATTAGGATAATCTTTCGTCCAAATGACAAGATCATCACAATTAGCACCATGAAAAGCTAAAAAATGAGCAACACTATTAGCACTTCTAAGCATATGACAGATATCAACAATAAATTTTTCCTTCAGATCAGCCAAAGTCTTTGCCATTCCATCCGGAAGTAGGCAAGAATCTTCATCAACTTTAATTAACTCGTTCACTGCTTCCGTAGAATCAAAATATAAAATTAGTGGCCATAACTCTTCCTGTAAACAAAGACCGATACCATAACAAGCCGCAATTAACTCCAACTCAACCACCTTGTCTGACTTCGCAACAGGTTTAGCTAGCGCTGCCTTAATCTCCCCTTTATGATTCCGTACAATCGCTACAATTCCAAACAAACTCTTCCTGTAAACAAAGACCGATACCATAACAAGCCGCAATTAACTCCAACTCAACCACCTTGTTTGACTGCGCAACAGGTTTAGCTAGTTTAAGAATTGTTGAATAAGCCATTTCCTCTCTCTCCCTCTCTCTCTCTCTCTCTCATGCATGGGGAAGCGTATACAACATGCAATTCACAACCTTTTTTTTTCTCTCCAAGTTTTGAGGTCTCAAAAGTCAAGCCCGCAAATTAATAAATAACACTAAATTCAATTTTTCAGTCGAATGAATTTCAATTTCTGAGAGAAAATGTTATAGACTACAGTCGAATATGTACATAAAGTCAGACGAATTAGGGTGGTTTAGTTAATGAGGTGGAAAAAAGATCTATTTTCTTAAGATTTTATATCAATGAAAAACCTACACATGACATGACATTATTTGAATTATAAGATTTGGAATTGATCAATCATTCCTTCTCTATAGTTTATTTAAAAAGTTTAAAGAATCTTAATAAAAAATAATTTAGCAAAATTATATTTTATTTTAAATAAAATATTCGAACAGTCAATTTTTCAACCCCTTAAGATATTATTCATCAGTTATCCACGAATAATTGTGAAAAGCAGGTACAGATAAATGTGCGTGAAATATTATTAATTTGAGGGGCTTTATGAATTTCATGGCCATAACCCTCCAATTAAGTTGTCTAATTTTGTTTAAAGCTAATTAATTACGAGAAGCATCGGCAACCAATGGCTGAAATTCAGGGCATGGGCATTGGGCAGGACCCACCCAATCTTGATACTCCAAAAAATTAAACATTTTTGTAATACAAATATAAAATTTATTCATAATAAATAACTATATATATATATATACACACTAAAAATGATATAATGCACAATAATTATATATTAATTATTTAAGACATCAAAGTAGGCTTTTATATAATGTATTAGCTAGCATCTACAACTACAACTATGAAGAATGAGGGTATTTAAGCAAAACAGCCTATGCATATATATATCTAATTAATTAATTAATTAATTATGCACCCACCATCATGTGATATTATGCTAAAAAATACCTAGAAGTTTGAGCTTTGAATGAAAACCCCCTCGAAATTAACTCCTCTTCTTTTGACTTGTATCACTCCTAATAATTTATTACTTATTCGTCACGAGATTTCACAACTACAGTAATTCTTTTGGTTTAATCTGATTGGCTACTAATATTATATACTCCCTCCGTCCTATTAGATTAGTCCAGTTTGATTTTGGCACATAAATCAATATTTGTGAGTGTAGTGGAATTAATATTTTATTGATGTGAGAAGATTTTTTTCCATTTTAAGAAAATGGACTAATCTAGTGGGACAGACAAAAATGAAAATATGGACTAATCTGACGGGACAGAGGGAGTATTATATTTATACACTCATGCTTATCTGTTGCTAAACCAAACGGGCCCATCCATCATTATTTCCAAATTTATTTAATTCAGTTCGTAAATTAATGTATTCTAAAACTAAACCTTATTTTATTTTGAATATATTTTCAGAAAGTTTATGTGTATATGATTGAGTTTGAGATTTGGGTAATTCTAAATATAGCCATATTTTTTTCTTTGTAGCCCCTAAAATTATAAAATTAAAATTATTAATTATTATTACTATTTCACCCTCGTAGCCCCAAATTAAAATTTAAGTTCTTATTCAGTTTTAGTTTGAACAAAAACATAATCGTTCATCTCCATCTTTTATAAACATTCATATGCGGCCATGGAGGGAATTCAGGATTTCTTAAACTCATTCTGATTTCTGAGACTGATATTATGTCATCGAGACTAGAATGTCGATTGTCTTTTTTAAACTCATTCTAATTTCTGAGAATCAATCTCAATCTTATAAAAGACATGATTTGGTCAGCAAGTATTATATCCAGGTCTCATTATGGTTACTGTCAGTAGAGATTCAAGATTGTCTTATTTCTTCTCTGTATTAACTAAGTTTAACGTCAAGATATTAATTGTCTCACTGCAAAAGTTTGAAACAATTATAGAAAATGTCAGTGATCAACTTATTAATAATCCTTTCGTAGCAAGGAAGAAGAAGCGTAAAAAAATTTCATGCACACACCATTAACTAATAAAATGAAACTTATTAATTTATTTACAATTATCTAATTTAAAGTATTTTGTAGAAGTTTCGATTATTCATTCTGTAACGAGTTACTGTGTTCATCCATGTTATTGTATCTGAACGTTTGTAAAAGATGGAGATGCACGGTTATGTTTTTGTTCAAAACGAAATTAAATAAGAGCTTAAATTTTAATTTGGGGCTATAAGGGTAAAATGGTAATAATAATTAATAATTTTAATTTTATAATTTTGGGGGTTACAAAGAGAAAAAATGTGGCTATATTTAGAATCACCCTTGAGACTTATAATACAAGATAGTTTGTAGTGAGTTTATTTTATACCTGATTTTGCTTAGGAATTCACTCATGCAACTTCTTTATTTTTTATGAAATTCTTTGTAAGTTCCGACTCATTTATTATAATATATATTTTAAATTTATTAGGTGCAAAATGAATTTATACTCCGAACCTCAGATTGATAAATACTCCCTCCGTCCTGGGTCATTAGTCTCATTTGTTTTTGATACAATTATTAAAATTTATGAGTGTAGTTGAATTAATATTTTATTGGTGTGAGGAGATTTTTTTCCATTTTAGGAAATGAGACTAATTCTGCAAGACAAACGAAAATGGAAAATAAGACTAATGAGGCGGGACGGAGGGGATATCACTTACGCCACATGTTAGTGGTTGGAGGGTTAATCAATGTTTTGTTTAAATTTAACTCGTTTATAAATAAGTGAAGCTTTAAGCTTTTTATCAAATTTTCTTGTAACTAAATTTTTTTTATCATACTTTTCAATTTTTCTTTGTGAATATATTAATTTTGTAAAATCAATAATTTTATATTATATACTAATTTTAGCTATCCAGCTAACTCCCAAGCAAATACAATAAAACTCAAGTTTGGTAGTTCATTAAAAGAATTTCACTAAAAAGACTCAATCGAAATTTTATTGAATTTAGATTCGAACAACATACAAATAATTTGATTCATTCACAACCTTAATTAGTGTTGTGAGAGCAAAATATTGAATGTGACAAAAACAATTAAGGTGTTTCATCGTTTGTTAAGCGCGTTGCTGATGCTTCAATCCAAAAAACTCCTAAATTTGAAAGCAATAAACCTCTAAGGCCATCTCCAACCTAAAACACCAAACTCAAACTCAAAATGCAGTAAATGTCCTATCAAACAGTAATTTATCTTCAACCCAAAACACCAAACTCAAACTCAAAAGAATATTCTTTTTCCCATAACCTTTTATATTTTTCAAATACTACCAATAATTTATCAAATTTACATATTATCAAATAAAATAAAATTATCACGTGAAAATCAATTATTGACAATAAAAAATATTATTAATAGTGCATTTATAATTATAACTAAATTTACATAAGTAGAATAAATAGATAAAATAAAATTAATATTAAAAAATTAAACTAACACTAATTATAATTAATAAAAATGATAAATAATAAAAAAAATCAAATATATGCGGATAAAAACAAATGAATGAAATTAAATATACATGAAAGACAAAATATTTAAAGCTGGTAAATCTCAAACTGTTTTAATCTAACCACATAAAAACCAAATATATACAATTTATAAAAGATGAGGGGCATTTAATAAATTTGAAAACAAAATGCGTCTTGAACAGTGTAGACGCATATTTGCGTCAATAGGAGAGAGAAAACCCAAAATATAAGTTTTGCGTTGCTGGTTTGCAGTAGGGTTGGAGTAGATTTTTGATAAATTAGTGTTTGCGTTTGAGTTTTGCAGGTGGGTTGGTGTTGGTCTAAAGAGGAACAAGTAATTGATTCAAAATCTTAATGATTCCATCACAGATCAATTTGAGGGTTGTTAATTCTTGGAAGCAAAATACACGTCTTAGTTAGTTTAATTAGCATTAAGAAATTAAAATTTAGACTATAAAAAAGACGGCCAAATAGATAAATTCTTATATTTAACTACTCGTTTTAATTAGAAAGAAACTTTTTCTTTTTATTTTGAAAAAAATGCATTAGTTATAATAAATTGCAACTAATTCATGTCAAAAATTAAGGATTTGCCTATCAATCGAACATTTGAATTATTGATTAAGTAGACCACTCTATTTTCATTTTATTTTGGTTTATTCAACGGGTTACCTTAACATATATTGTTCTTGGGTTTCTTGAATATTCCGAAAGATTTAGTTTGGAGTTGAGCATAAAGAAATAATTCTGAATATCATGTGCCCATAAACAAATGAAAAATAGTACTCCCTCTCTCTCATAACATTAGTCCTGTTTTCCTTTTTCGTCTGTTCCAAACATTAGTCATCTTTCTTAAAATGGAAAATTAATACACACTCACTAATAAAATATTAATTTCCTCTATCTCTACTCGCATTGGTATCTGTGCCGGAATGAAACAAGACTAATATTATGAGACGGATGGAGTATTATTATCAATTAAGTATTTGAAAAACAGTTTAATTATCGAATCAAAACCTAAAAAATATATTTTCATTTCAAGACCACAAAGACACATAGAATTCTGAATTCAAGACGAGAAAATTTTAAAATGATCAATTCAGGACTTCAATATCATGTTTTGGATTTAGAATTATAAGATTTTCAATTTATAAAATTGAGAATTGTTGAGGTTCGATTTATCGGAATAAATGGAGCTCTTGAAATCGATAGCGGGAAATGCAGTAGATGACAACAATAAATTAAGAGAATCAATAACAAAAAGGAGTGTAAATAATGATGCGAGTAAAATTAAAGTAAAATGAACCAGATGCGCAAGCATAGAAGAATAAGATTATGTACATATTTCGATAGAGTTTCAATATGGCTTGATAACATAAAAAATCAACACAAAAAAATGTGGCTATCTACCCCTATTTATAGATAAAATAAGAATGGGAATGCTGCCTAGACCCTAGCAGTCGGCGGGCTTGTGGTCGCCACGAATTTTGAAGCTGCCCTAGATTTTCGGGGTCGGATAGGGTTTACAACGGTCGTGCGGTCTAAGATTCTCCTCTTCGATGGTGAGGCTGAGCCGGGGTCGGCATCGAGAATGATATGGGGTCGACACTGATCCTATGCCTTAGACGCTTTGGCGTGCATCCGTTTCCGTGTGGGCTCCTGGCATACGAGCTTTGGACCAATTAGGCCGATGAATCATTGATTGGGCCTAGGTCTCATGCCCCAACAAGAATATTGAATCTTAAATTAATAATTAAATTATATGGCAGAATAATTAAACACATTCATAGCTAGTTGAATAATTATTTGGTTAATTAGTACTAGCTAGCTAGACATATAGCTAGGGGGTGGGCGGGGGACAACTTGTTGTAATGAGAAGACCTAAAACATATTCCAAGAACCCTAATTTTAGGATTTTAGGGACAGTCAATTTGATTCCATCACATGTGTCTCTGTACGAATTGAATTTTAAGAGACAAATTCTGAATTTTAGAAATGATAATTGATATTAATGACAGTCGTCATTAACCCTGTAATTAGAGCTTATTGAACTCCTTAAACTATCTTTTTATAACTCAGATTATGCTAATTATCTTAACATTAGGGGACAAAAGTTAGTGCTACATACTTAGATTATCAACTCATAATTAAGTTAGCCGCATATGCATGACATTCAATTATTTGTTTAATTTTCCGATATTACACACAAACCTAACCAAGCTCTAACTCATGATAAGTATATATGATTAAAAAAAAAATTGTCACTTCTTTATTCTCAGCTTCTTTATTTCATATTTTTGTTCATTAACAGTCTTTTTTTTCTTCTTCTAAGAGAGGAGAACTAATTGCCTAACTCATAAAAAATTGAATCACTATACTAAAAAAAAAAAATAATAAAATCAAACCCCTAGATCTGTCCATGTCCACTAATAAACTGTTTTAGATTTGTCACACAATTTTTCTAGTATATATGCACATTATTTTATCCAAACACCCCATACCAAAAAGTTGGATAAAATATCTAAAAGTTATTTTTAAATAATTGATGGTATTTCAAGATGCATGAATGATTGTCTACCCAACCCACTTCCTCTAAGTAGGATTTTTATGTGTTAATATTATTTTGCAACAAATTTGGATCAAATGTTGATGACTGTTTTTTTTTTTTTTTTGAAGTTATGGCTATTAATCATTTTTCAAAAAAATATTCCTTTAAATAAACTATTTAATGATTAAAAGGTTAATTAACTAATTAACTTTGATGAGTTCCGTGCAGTTCAAGTCGATCAACTGTGAGGTGAGTACATTTGAGTGTGTGAGTTATTCTATTTTAAAAAGTAATCAATCATATCTGATAAATAATAAAGTTTTCTCGATATGAATATAAGTCTGATTGACTAAGATGACATTGTAAGCATAATTAATTCCTATTTTAGACTCTCTATTTTATTTTATTTTTCTATTTTTTGGGTTTAGTCTCGTTTCAAAATATTTGTACTTTGATATTTACTTGATTTTTGGAGTTAATATATATCTCATGAGTCTCCTATAATTTAGATCACCTGCACTATTTGAATTCTCAATGTTTATTGCTTATTTATATATCTTTTATACATAGAATAAAAAGGAGTAGTGTAGTATTACACATTAATTAAACAAAATAAAAAAAGGGTGGATGTGCCTTGATTATATTCATGGCTTTAATCAAATATAATGATTGGTGTCTCTCACGTTGTTCCAACGCCACGTGAAGCCAAACGTTCAAATATATTTTGCAGCTTTTGTTCACCATCTTTCTCATTTAAACCTATTTATTCAAATATTAGACTCACTATTATAAACGGTATACATTAAATAAGAACAGATTTTAACTTTTAGATTGACTATATTGATATTTTATGAATTAAAATATTGTATATTTTGTCATATATTAAAAAAATAAAACATGACATACGTAACAAAAACAAAAGAACATAAAAGCTTATAAAACAAATTTTAATTTGGATCGTCGATCAAGTGTAAACGAAGGAGCGATTTTATTTTTATTTTTATTATTATTATTATTTATTTATTTTTATTTTTTTTTGTGTGTGGTGCTTATGAATTTGCGGAGCTATTTCATCTGTGATCTGCCATTATGAGTTGCTGTACCAAAACACGGACTTTAAGTCTTTAATCATCAAGGTGTCGTATTTTATTCGTTTTTTTTTTTTTTTCATTAATTTCTATTTGAAAGAAATCCATGAAATTATGCGCTTTATATTGTGCCCATTGATCAATTATTCAATTTTTTTTTCCCTTTCAAATATGGTGCACCGAGAATCTCATTATAAACCGAGATCCATGTAGGCATATGACCAGAGGCATATCCAAAAATCCCAAATTAAGGATACAATATATAAATAAAATAAATTAAGATATACTGTGTGAAACATATAAGGGTGAGCAACAGACAGTTCGGGTTGAAAACCGCATTGAACCCACAAAACCGTGAACCCACAAATTTCCAAAAACTCAACCCAAATCGCCAGAATGAAAATATTAAAACCGAACCGTAACCCAACCAAACTGGATCATCGGTCTCGGTTCGGTTTCGATTTTAACCGAAAATTCTTAGATTTTTTTTATAAAATTGCTAAATTAACACAATTTAATGCAATAAAAAAATCACAATCCACAAAATATGATAAAAAAATTCCACAATCCACAAATCTAATACATAATCATAAGTTTAGCAAATAAGAATATAAAACATAATTCAATCAAAATTCACATCGCCAAGGAGAGGAGCAGCATGAAGCTGTAAACGTGTCATTACAGTTAGGGAAACATGATAAGGTTTGGTTTGTTATGTTTATATATTTGTAGAAAAAATCTTATATTTTATATAGAATATATAATAAATAAATAAATACAAAATGTTTAATAATTTATATCTATATAAATTTCAGTTTGGTTTGATTAAAACCGCACCCAAATTGAACCGATAACCCGAAGATTTTCTAAAATTCAGCCAGACCTAAATTGCATATATTTTCAAACCAATCCAAACCGTCCGAAACCTGACGGTTCGGTTTGATTTGCGGTTTTTGATTCGGTTAAATAGGTTTTGCATTTGAGCATTTCTTGTTGATTACAAGATCTGTGAAGAAGAACTGAAAACACTGCAAGTAATTATGTCTTGTACAACAAGTTTTTACAACTATATCTGCAGGTACTGCTAGTACGAGAACAATTAAATAAAATGAAATAACAATATTAAACAAATAAAAAGAAGTGCAATAGCACAGCCGAGTCGAGGAAGCCCTCTTCCCGCAAGACAAATTCGCCGATGTAGTGCTCGTCTAACGGCGGTTTGTCCCCAAAGGTAAAACGACTTCGTCCTTTACGAGGCAGCACCGCAAATCGCAAAGGCTCCAGCGAACTGAATAGAGGCGAAACTGAGTTGCAGAAGAACAACAAAAAAGATGCAGCAATATGAGGGAAATGTTGCAGTATCTCTGGCTACGTGAGTTGTCTGATGTTTGGGGAACCGGGGGCAGGAGACTATACAATGCATGTCTATTTATAGACATGTCCACCCAAGGGGAGCCTATCTCAGCCATCAAGGCTGGACCGTTACAAGGCATGAGACACGGTAACCGACGCCATCAATGGAGTCGTTACAATTTTTGAATCAAATTGACAAGTGCAAAATGTGGTAATTATCATGAAATTGACAAGTGCAAAATGTGGTAATTATCCACACTCATTTGCAACACGTGTTTAAACACCTCAAAATATAGATTAATTAATTTAATCTATCATTGTGTGACACTTCGTTTATTACATCTCACTTGTGTAATAACCCACCAACCATGTCACTTCGTGGACTCATTTCTCACTCACCGGAATTCGAATTTGAGAAAACAAATATACCACGATCATCTACTCTTCGCGTAGATTATGTTAGTAATATTTAATTATGACAAAATTTAATATTTCACATCGGAAATTTACCACAAAGTAGCCGAATTACCAACATTTCTATCCCAAAAGATCTCATACTAATGAAGCTGAGTGAACTCTTATATACAAGGAATCACTTCCTTCTCTCTCCTGATGTGGGACATAGGTTTGCCAAACCCAACAAAAATTATATATATTTAATATAAAAAAAATTAAGAGAACAAGTGTAACCCCATCCTCAATCCTCATATGTGCATGGATCCGCCTTTGGGCATGACCATGAAGACTTGTTTCCAATACCTTCAAAGGATTTTGTTGAGTTTTTTTAGGGGTGAGTATATATCTTATTATCGTTGGTTTGGTTAAAAATTAAATCATCATGAAAAAATACAAATCAAATTGTTCCAAAAAATATGCTCAAATCGAACTGAAATTGAAGCCAAGTCAGTCGAAACCCTTATCAATAAATTAACCCCTACACATTTAAAAATTAATATAATATATTCATTTAATACATAAATATAATTAACAAATAATATAATTTACTAATATAAAAAAATAAAATTAATTTTGTTAATTAAGGTTTTGGTTTGTTGGATTGATATCTATCCCAAACCCAGCACCTTGCCATTCAGTTCAATTTGTGGTTTATAGTTGGATTTTACTCCCCGTAATTAGATTATTACACTTGGAATAAAATGATGTATTGAAAATAGAACGTTTATGGAAGTTGTTGACATTTGATGTTAAAAACACATTTGATTATCATTAAATATTTTTCTTGATTTCAATCTACCAAACAATAAAAAGTCCTAAACACATCACACTCCTTTTCTCTTCATTAATTTAAATATTAAAAATATATTATTATTTCATCAATTTTAATGTTATGAATATTAAAAACTATTTACATATCAATTTTTGACTTGATGTAACTGATATAAATTTACATCTAATACCTCTAGAGTTTTTTTTTTTTTTTAAAAAAAAAAACTCGACCAAACTAAAATTAAAAAAGAAAAGTGAATGTTAATTAATCGGAAAAACAAAAAAAAAAGAGGTATACCGACGTAATAATTGAGGGAACAGAAAAAGGTGAGAATTGTATGCTCCACCACTCTCATAAACCAACAGCAAACGTACAAGTCATTAAAATGTAAGCAGAAAATGGTAGTACTTTGGTATCAGGTACGAGGGCGGGGGACCCACGCCTTCACAGTTTTGATTGGACGGGTCAGCTGGGCCCCACACCAGTATGTTCTCCGATGTTGAAACACTGATACATCAACCGTGGGGTCGCCCGCACCCGAACATCTCTACTTTTCATGCTGCTGCGTTCGATATGATATGACTAATCTAACCCTGCTGCATAATTCTTCTTCATCGCCGTTTGATTTGATGTTTGATGTACCTGTTTAACCAGCTGTTAGCTCCTCCTCGCTTTTAACCCCATTTTTTTATTTTATTTTCACAAATATGATAATCATCATCATTAATACTTTGACAATTTTTTCTATTAGTTTAGCTGGAAATAAACACTTTCTTTTAATAATTGAAGTGTCATCATTTAGTATGAACTTTATTTTAAATTTTATATTGACGACTTCCATTCTATTATATTTGGAATCTATTACTACTAGTTTTCCAAAAGATAAATGTTTTAATATCGCTCGGAAATATCAAACCCCCTCTCACACAGAGGGTTTATTTTTTCAATTTTTATTATGGTCTCCTACTCGGGCGCAACGCTAAAAGTATTTCCTTATAATTATGAAATTATAAATTCAAAATGTTTTGAAAATATTTAGATGTGTGAGTTTAAATAAAGAGAAAAATCATGAAATAGCCAATTTTATGTACATGTCATGAAAATAGCCAAATGTACATTTTTCAGATATGTGTCATAACTTTTCAAGTTTTTTGAATTTTGAGATTTGACAAAAGTAATAAATATATATATATATATATATATATATATATATATATGTAAATAATTTGGAGGAACCGACTGCGATTCAGTCAAAATTTTGGAAAATGTAGCCTTGAATTGAATAAATTTTAATTGAATTAAAAAAAATTAAAAAATTGGCGAGTGCGACCGAGTGCGACTCCGAGTGCGACTCACTGTCGACGTGTCACACGAAATCAGTGGCCGACACGGTAGCGACTCCGAGTGCGACTCGGTCAAATAAAATTTATAAAAAATTCAGTCAAATATGTATATTAAAACCCTAAATTCGTCCCCCCATTTCGCACTCTGCGTCGTGTTCGTGAATCACACTCGATTATCAACCGTCCGGCCGTCCAGCCCCTTCCGCCCGTCCAGCACCGCCGCCGTCGTCGTCGCCGTCGCCGCCGTTCTTGCACGCAATGGCCGCCGGTTATCAGGTTAGTTTCTTATCCTAAATTCAAGTATTTTTACTTCAATAATTTTTGAAAATGATTCAAGAAAAATCTGAAGATTGAATTGTTTATTGAATCGTGTGTTTAATTGTTCATAAATGAATTGTGTGTTGCTTTATTTATTTTAGAATTTGATTTATATGTATGATTATATTTGAAGATTGAATTGTTTATTGAATCGTGTGCTTGTTGAATTGTTGAAAATTGTGTTTATTGAATTGTTGATATTTTAATTATATGTGTAGATTTAATTGTTTATTTGAAGAAATCGTTTTGTTTTTTTGATTTAATGGTTATTTGGATTTTTTTTAGTTTTTACAATTAATTTATCAGTATTTAATTGTGATGGTATTATATGTGCAGATTGAATGGATTAGACGTGATTTACATGGTGCATCTAGTAAAATAAACTTATGCACTAAAGTTTCGGTATTAGATCACATAGATGTAACATTACGGTCCGTAGGAGATGCTCAGTTGGTAGAACAGTTTAAGAATGGACCTTTTGGGAATTTATTAAATTGGAAAAAGCAGGGTCCAAGTGCATCTCAAGCACTTTTAGAATTATTAAGATACCAAATTAGATCTCCCAACCCATCTGAATTATGGTTTTTAATTGGTGGTCAACCTATTAGATTCTCAGTGACGGAGTTTGCCCTAGTGACTGGGTTTATGTTTGGATCTAGTAGTTTTGATGTTGCTGGACATTATGACCCATCTAGTACTACAGTGTATGTACAATTTTGTGGTGGTAGGTCTATTAGTGCGAGGGATTTGTTAGGCCTATTCAAGGATACGAAAGTAGATAAAAGTAGACATGACTTGTACTTGAAAGTGGCTAATCTCCTAGCATTATGGTACTTCGTACTTGGGTATTCGAAAAAGCGCAAGATTGAGCCCTGGATGTATGAATTAGTTGATAGGTGGGATATTTAGTGTGGATTTCCATGGGGTGCATACGCGTATCAGTCTTTACTTCATTATATCGCGTATGTTCCCACCACAGTTGCTGAACTTGGTCAAAGCTTTCATCTTGGTGGACCGATTTGGGCTTTGCAGGTAAATTATTATAACGTTTATTGCTTCATTGTTGCGAGATAATTTTAATTAACTAGGACATTTATTTGTGTAGGTATGGTCTTACGAGGCCATTCCGAAGCTGGGAGCTGAATGTTGTACAGTGAATACGCCGAGGGTTAGTCCAAGATTTTTGAATTGGAAGTTTAGCAGGCCAGAGGCTAAGAATTGGAGTACTTTTTTTGCTGATCCGAGTGTAAGTAATTGCGATAAATATTTTTAGATTTTTAAATATATTTACTTACAATTTTATTCTTATTGCAGCTGTCATCCTTGTCTTTTCTATATCCTACTGCTGAGGAGGAGCGCAGTGCATATTATCTGTCTAGTCAGCAAGAGAATCCCATTGGCGTTGCATTTCACATGCCTGAGAATCCAGTACGCCCAACCAGGAGACGAGATGACGGTCTCCCTATTTTGTTTCGTCGAGCACCCCATGCAGGAGGAAGTGGACATGATGATGAGGGGCCTCATGCTGATTTGGATTCCAATGCTGGTCATGAGGGTTAAGGGGATGACGATGATAATGATCAGGGGCATAATGTGGATGGAGGGCCTCGTGAGGGAGGACGGCAGGATCCACAGGACACCATAGAATCTCGTAGGCGCAGTCGTTCGACCCGACATGCTTCTTCATCTAGTGGGTCCTCCGGTGATTCTAGGAGATTTCGTGGATCACGGAGATTGATTGTGCTGATCCGAGATACAGTATCTTCAGCTGTTACTGCTGCGGTGAATGCTGCAGTGCCAGCTGCGGTTGATCGTGCATTGCCAGTTGCAGTTGATCGTGCAGTGACGGAGAGGGTGGTCCCACAGTTGAGTCGGGTCGTTTCCAACTTTTTCCGTAGCTATGGATGTAGACGTGATGATGTTGCCGAGTCTAGCCAGAGTAGGAGCCGGAGACGTGAGATGGAGAGGGTGCCGGATCAGGAGCAGGTGCAGGATCAGCCGCCAGTGCGTGAGCCCCGCAGGCATAGTTCAGTAGAGACTGGTCGGCGTAGCAGGGCCAGACCAGCTGCTCATGAGCGTCGCAGACATAGTTCGGCACAGCCACTTGATATGCCCGGGACTTCAGCCACTCTGAGCCTTTTTGATATACCCGGCAGTTCAGCCACTCCGAGCCATTTTGATATACCCGGCAGTTCAGCCACTCTGAGCCATTTTGATATACCAGAGTTTTTATCCAGCCCCGTCAGCACTTATAATAGAGAGCTAGCATTGCTCGTCAGGGACGACCAAGATGAGACGGTATGTTCTTATAAGTTATTTATGTTATTGTATATTGTCACAATAATTATGTCTTATAATGATGTGTAGGTTGGAGATGGACATGTTTGTATTTGAATCGATTTGTACTTGGACTTATATTATATTTGCATCGGATTGTAGTTGGACTTCTTTGTACGTATAATGATAACAACACGCATATTTATATTATTAAAACATAATTCGATATACATTAATTGTTTATAGCTCGATCAGGACATGTGCGCTTGGTGTGTGTTTCAGATCTGCATATACTGCATTTTTTCCGAGCTCGTTGACTGCAATGCGAGCCCTGTCCAATCTCGGCTCCTGATGGGCGTCTTTGATTTCTGGGGCGGCCAGCTTGTCGAGATATAATTGGAGGCAAGACATGCAAAGAACTTGCTTCAGGTGAAACATCCCACTCGTCTTGCGGTGGCAATGAATGCACAACTCCACCATATATTTCTCGCCAGGTTGATGTCTTATAGTAAGAACTTACAAAGTCATAAAAGTCCAACCCAACATGACTGTCATAATTAAGAATAAGTGAATAGAAAATTAAAAAATTATAATTAAAATAAACTTATATACGTTTACCGGATGGCCGCCGCGGCATGCGAGCACGGTATGAGGTCTAGCTGAAATTCACGACAATCGCACGTTTCTGACTCGAGATCAACCTTCCAAGTTCTTCCTCCTGCGTCGATCACCTTCATTTTCATTGATGATATGGGTACCACTGGCAAAACTTTTGCAACAACCTCCTCAGTCAAGATATCATCGCGCACAGATGCCTTAGCACGTTTTTCATCAAACCATTTTTCAAGAATACCTCTGTAGGTGTCAATAATAGAGCATACAGGCAAACGTCGTGCATCCAGTAAGCGAGCGTTGAACACCTCAGCTGCATTTGATGTCAAGAAACTATATCGACGTACGCGACACTGTGACCTAGCCCATCGCTCTGGTCCGACTTCCAATAGTTTCTGAAAGGCTGCTGGTTTCTTTTGATTAATCCTGTCCATCACTTGTTGATATGTTGCAGACCGGTAAGCGTATGCAGCACGCTGGTAGAGCGCAGCAATGTCAGGACCGAACCCTGTCATTTTATTGAGAAGATGGTAAAAACATAAACCGTGTGGCACATCAGGATAAACTTCACTCAGCGCATTGGAGATACTTATATGTTGGTCTGAGACAATCAATAATTGATCACTGCATCCAAAAGAAATCCGTAATCGAGACATGAACCATTTCCAACACTCATCATTCTCGATGCTGCCAAAGCCAATAGCAAGTGGAAAGACATGTTCGTTACCATCTTTTGTGACAACAACAAATAACACGCCTTTGTTTCTACCCTTTAAATGAGTGGCATCAAACACGATCACCTGTCTTAATAAGCCATTCTCAAATGCACTCCGAGATACACCTAGAGCAACGAATAAATGACAAAATCTTCCATCAGGTGCAATCTCCAAATCTGTTACCGTACCCGGATTGCATTGTCGTAACACCTCCAGATATTTGGGCAGCATAAAAAAAGAATCTTCTATACCACCATATATCATCGAAATTTCCGCATTTCGAGCTTTAAGTGCAACACCATAGCTGGTACGGATGCCAAATGTTGCCTGCAACTACGCCATAATTTCTCGTGGTTTTATGATTGATCCTTGCCGCCGCATCTTTCGAGCAAAATATGCAGCAACAGCTTTGAAATGGACATTTCGGGATCCTATGCCTGCAAGATTCATAAGACAATCATTATTACGATGAAACTTGCGTATGATCCAGCAACTACCTCTGCACGATGCCCGTATTAGGAACGAACAAGATGCACTTCGTTTGCAACTGTACTCAACGCGAGTACTAGATGAGCGCACCACTTTAAATTCAACACGGTGCTCCATATGCTACAGAGATACGGCAACTAGAAGATCATCCTTCGTATAAAACATAGAGTTCAATGAAAGATCTCGATCTAGTATGGCTGCAACATCTCGTACCACTGGTGACTGTGATGAATCCAACAAAATAATCGGAACTAGCCAATTATTTAGTTCGCCTTCAACTTCACATGAATCTGGGAGAGGATGGGTTGGCATAAGATTCGATACAAACGCACTCATTCCACCAGCTGATCGAATCCATGCAGAAAATTCAGCAACCGTAAAATTCTTTAATGCATCAGAATTGATGAAATCTT
Organism: Plectranthus barbatus; assembly: GCA_026898455.1. Taxonomy (NCBI): domain Eukaryota; kingdom Viridiplantae; phylum Streptophyta; class Magnoliopsida; order Lamiales; family Lamiaceae; genus Plectranthus; species Plectranthus barbatus. Next base: position 221,954 of record JAPKLW010000795.1, on the reverse strand, counting down.
CATCATCACTAGACTCCTCCTCGGATTCCTCGTCCTCCTCTTCATCATTAGAGTCAACAATATGACCCTCACTTGTTGAGTGGTGACCTGTATTTTCATTCTCCTCCTCCTCCTCCTCGTATGGATGCTCATATTCTTCATGGGGAGGCTCATCATTTAAATTGGGTATTTGGGAGCTCCGACTACCACCTTCTGAAGACGTACCAAAAATCAATGAGTCCCCAAATCTTTGTAGATCTTCCAGACCTGGACTAAAATGCTGGTAAATTGGTGGACTGCTTGATGATAAGAACGACCTGTATGGGGATGGCTTCCGATGTGAAGTCCCAACACCGATACTCGCCGTATGATTCATAACAATATAAACATGCGGCTCCGAATAAAGAGCAACCAGTCGTTGAAGATCCAAATCCGTCACCAACAATGATTTTACAAATCTCCCACTACGGGATTTGGTAGTGTAATAAATGTTATACTCACCGTGTATGAATTCCGCATCAAAAATAAGTTGAATGTTGCTTCTTAATGTGGTAATGGAAATATTGGCGATTGGTATATAAACCAATCGTTCTTGTCCGGCAATGTAGTTGCACGAGTCGTCCCATTGCCCATTGTAGTGAACTATTACACTACACCAGTCCTCCATTTTCAGTAACAAGTATATTTATTTTGATGAAGAGAGACAGATATGAAAATGAAGAAAAATTGAACTGTGAAGAATGAAGAGAGACAGAGATGAAAATGTGTATGTCACCACCGAATTTCACTTCAATTATATAAGTTGTAAAGAGTGTCGGCAAATACACATAAATAATTGAAATTGAAGGATATACAATTGATAAAATAAAATAATTGTGTTGATTTTAATTTTCAACAATTTCAGTGTACGATTCATTACCCTTCACATAATATTTCCTACAATTTCAGTGGACTCATCAAATCAATATGCTTGAAGACATTATTGCATTTGTATGCAACGACAAAATAATTAAAATTTTTGTCCAAAATTTGATAAAAATTATAGAAATAAAGTTTTAATTCGTGAATTTCAGCTGGACCTTGAGATTTTAACTTGATCAAAATTCACGAATTTATATATTTTAACTTGAGATTAAAATAAAGATTTAAAATATCTCAAAAAAAAATAATAATAATACGACCGAGTCGCCACCGATCCCACTCAGTGGCTCTCGGTCTCACTCGGTGGTGGGGACCACCCATTCCCACACAATAATTTACAGAGTCGCTACCGATCTCACTCGGTGGCTATCGGTTCTCACTCGGTGGGGACCACCGAAATAAAAAATAAAAAAAAAGAGTGCGACCGAGTCGCCATCAATCCCACTCGGTCGCACTCGGTGGGACCCGTTCTCTCTCACAACATTAATTTCAAAAAATAAAAAACAATACCGATGGAGACTCATATAGCCGAGTGCCACCACAATAATTTTCTGAAAAATTATAACCGAGTGAAAAAAATTTCATTTATGCAAATATATCTATAAAATTAGTTAAAAACTGATTTTAACTAATTGATTAGACTTAAGTGTCAAAATTTTTGCAATCAAATGATTGGGAAACTAATTCCAATGCTAAATTATGTACTTTTGGCTAAAATTGAAATGAATACATAAAAGTGGCTAAAATTGAAATGTGTTTTATCAAATTAGCTATTTCAAATAATTTAGACTTAAAGTAAATGTATGTATAATTAAAAAAAGAATGATTGATTCTTTAAAAAATATAACTTAATAATCTAAAAATCCATTTTGAATGCCCTCAATATAAATCGAATTATAACCCATAAGAAGACACTTTTAATCACTTGCATTTCAAGTTAATAGAAATAATGGATTGCAAAATCGATAACTTGGTTTTCCAAACCAAAAGCTAAATTATGAGTGAAAATAAAGCCAAATAAATCATAATGCATTAGAATAATATATGCCACAATTTAAAGCATTTATGAAGTATTTGAGTACATGTCGACACAAATAAATAAATATTTATTCAAATTTAAATGGTGTAAAGTGAATCTATGTTATGCGTAGGTTGTTGTAGTATATTTAATCTTTCAAATTCGGATTTTGGTGAATGAGAAATTGATCCACAAAATTAATCCGCATCTATCGAATTAATAGTGGAGTATGAGAAGTAATTAATTACACCATGGCGTATAATTAAGGTGCCCCAAATCGATAATCAATACTTATTAAAATATGTTTTTAAGTTCTTAGATAATAGTGATGTAATACTAAGTGTACTAAAATATAACGTGAGAGAATGCCTGCGCGTGCCATGGTCGCTAGGGGTGTACGAAAAATGAACCTAACAAAAAAAAAATTCAACCGAATTGTTGGAATTTGGTCGGTTCGGTTGTTGGTTCTAAGATTTCGGGCCGAAAACCAAACCGACGGTTGAACAGGCTTTCGGTTCGGTTGTTGTTGGTTTTGCAAATGATTCGGTTGATTCGGTTCTGGGAATTTCAATCGGCTTTCGACCGACCAATCGAATGCACTCCCCTATCCACCTCTTGCTTCGGTCGAGCACTGGCTGCATCCGAGTATTGAAGAAGATGAAGCCATTCTTACTAGATCTTCTCCAAAGCAGTACCTTTTGAGAATTGATTTAAAGTTTTAACTCTCAATCACTCTTTTTACATAATATTCATTCTTACATAATATAAAATAAAACCTTGATCTATTTTGGTAGATGATGGTACATGAATTAAGCTTGTACAATTAAGAAATACAATAAATAAGTGAATCAATTCTTGTGAAATTGATGAACGCGGTACAGAAAAACTTAAGGAGAAGAAGAGAAAACATAGAGAATGAAGAAGAAATGGGGAGTCGTTTTTAATTCCTTTCAACGTATCTTTACAAATAAAAGATTCAAATATATATAAAATCTTTTATGAACTAAAAGTCTAAGTAATGTCCAATATATAGATAAATGATAAATGTATTTGCAACACTCCCCATTTGAACATTAATTAGCAATATTCATGTCTCGTTAAAAACCTCGCTAAAAAACCATATGAAAAAAAATAGTCGAGGAAAAAAGTACACGACATATATTAACTCATGTATTGTGCTAGATGCCTCATTACAGACTTTTACTAAGAAAATCCAATGAGAAAAACTTAGTAAGGAAAATAGTAAATCTATTATGCCTTTAGGGCTGAATCTTCGGTATTATTTAGATATTATCGCTCCCTCTGAAGACAATAATCTTCAAAGTCTACGCATACCTTTATTGTGAACATATTTTTCAAAAGTAGATGTAGATGTGAATAGATCTGCTAGATTATCAATTTTTTAAATTTTTTGTATTACAATTTCACCACTTTTCTAGAGCTCGCGAGGATAAAAGAATTTAAGTAATACATGTTTCATTAAATTTCCTTTAACAAATCCATTACTCATTTGTGCAACACAAGCAGCATTGTCCTCATAAAGGACCATGAGAGATCTTTCTTCTGTTGCTATACCACATGATCCGCGAATATGTTGTATTAAAGATCTTAACCATACACATTCTTTAGCAAATTCGTATAATGCTATAATCTCTGAGTGGTTTGAAGATGTGGATACCAAAGTTTGTTTAACAGACCTCCAAGAAATGACAGTACCACCACAGAGAAAAATATAACCAGTTTGAGATCTAGCATTATAGGGATAAGACAAATATCAGGCATATACATAGCCAACTAATGTTATATCTTGATTTCTTTTATAAAATAGATGAAAATCTTTTGTACCTTGTAGATAACAAAAAATATGTTTAACACCATTCAATGTCTCTTGGTAGGTGAACCACTAAAACTTGCTAGCAAATTAACTGCAAATGCTATATCAAACCTGGTGCAAATTGCAAGATAAAGTAGTGTTCCAATGACACTTAAATAAGGAACTTCAAGTCCTGAAATATCTTCATTTTCAATTTTAGGTCTAAAAGGGTCCTTATCCATTTCTAGGAATCAGACAACCATTGGTGTGCTAAGTGGATGCGATTTATCTATATAAAATCTTTCAATGATCTTTTGTACATAAATTCACTGGTGAACAAAGATTCATTCAGAGAGATGGTCGATCTGCAGGCCGGCCAATACTTGATCTTACCCAAGTCTTTCATTTTAAACTCCGGCTTTAGATATGAGCTAGCTTCTTCAAGCTCTTTACGTGCTCCAATAATATTTATGTGATCAACATAAACAAAAATTATACAAAAATCATGATGTGACTTTTTGATAAAAAACACAAGGATACACATCATTATTAACATATTCCCTCTTCAGGAGGAATTCATTCAGTCGATTATACCACATCTTTCCCTAATGTTTTAAATCATATAGTTATCTTTCTAGTTTAACACCATATATATTACGGTTTTCATTTTCTTTTAACTTTGTAATATTCAACCCATAAGGGATTTTCATATAAATATCATCATCTAATGACCTATAAAAATATGTGGTCACGACATCTATTAACTGCATATCTAAGTTTATATTTGATGTTAGAGATATTAAATAGCAGAATGTTATGCCATCCAAGACAGGAAAATATGTTTGATCAAAATAAATTCTTGGTCTCTGCGAAAACCCTTTACCTACTAATCTTGCTTTATATCTCACCACCATGTTATTATCATTTCTCTTTCGCACAAACGCCCATTTATATCCTATAGGGATAAATTTTTTTGGTGCAAGTACTACAGAGCCAAAAACCTTTATTTTATTTAGCGAATTAAATTCTGCCTCAATTGTTTCTATCCACTGTGGCCAATCAGAGTGCTTCTGGCACTCGCTATTGTTTTAGGTTTTGGATCCAGATTATCATTTGAAAGTATAAGAGCAATTGTAGACCCAAAGGTGTTGTTGACAACATTACTATTTCTATTATAAGTTTCTCCTGTATCAACACAATTCATGACCACTTCGATATTAACATCAATCAAATATTTTTATTTCTCATAATATCTTGATTTAATTGTTCTGAAATCCCAATATGATTATTATTTTGTGCACGTGCAAATGTATTGGAACTTTTTTCTTCAGGACAATCCTCTTCATGAGGTTGTTGGAATGTGATAATTTCTATACTTTATTTTCCGCATATTTGTATCTTTACTACCAGTAGGTCTCTCACGCTTCAGGCGCTAAGGATCATCAATTGATTTATTTGGTCCACTAGGAATTTTAATTCTTTGTGGTGCATTTATAGCTGGTATTTAGTCACTCTTTTATGATTAATAAATGCATCTGACAAATTATTTGCTAAATATTTCAAGTTGATTATCTTTTGAACTTCGAGATCAGATTGATTACTGCGTAGATTTAAGTATTGAAGATCTTTTTCATTTCATGAGATTTCTCAACATTCTATTGATTTTGAGTTTTTATTTCCCCCTAACGTCGGAAAATGATCATAAAAAATGCAGTCAGCGTACCAAGCATTAAATTGATCCCCTGTCATGGGCTCTAAAAATTTAATAATAGATGGAGAATCATAAACATTGTATATACCCAATTCACGTTGGGGGCCCATGGAGGTACACATTGGCGGTGATATTGGAACATAGACTGCACAACCAAAGACACGCAGATGGAAAATGTTTGGTTCTTTATCACATACTAATTGTATGAGATAATATTCATGCTATGCAGTTGGTCGAATTTGAAGTAACATAGCAGAATTCAAAATAACATGTCCCCAACAAGAAATAGGTAAGTTGGAATGTTGTAGCAATGATCTTGCTATTAATTTTACTGGTTTGATTAATGATTCAGCTAAACCATTTTCAATGTGAACATAAGGAACCGGATGTTCAACTTTGATGCCCAAAGACATACAATATTCTTCAAATGCTTTTGAAGTGAATCCACATGCATTGTCCAATCGAATGGATTTGATCAAATGGATTTGATTGAGTAATCAAGGATTGAGCTCTCAACTCAATAATTTTGGCAATAAGTTTTGCAAAAGCATTAATGCGAGCGGACAATATAAATATATAAGTCCACCGAGTAGAAGCATTAATTAGGATCATAAAATATTGAAATTTCCCTTATGATGGATGAATTGGTCCACATATATCTCCTTGATTTTGTTCGAAAAATATAGGGCATTCTATTCCAACTTTAGTACGAGAAGCTTGGATTATTATTTTACCTTTTGCACAAGCTATACAAACAAAATCTTGCGAGGAAATGAGATTTTTACTATGAATACCATGTCCAATGACATTTTAAACAATTCGATGTATCATTGTATGCCCAGGATAACCCAAGCATTCTGATGGAAGAAATAAGATAAAACTGGAATTGGAATAAGGATAGAACAATCGATACAAAGAGTATCGCCCAAAACAATAAAAATTCTATTTCGAGACCTATCAGCCGCTACTACCTCTTTTCCTATTTTCTCTGGATACCTTTCTCTTCTCTACTATTTCCTTAAATAAGGGAAAACCCTAATTAGAGGAAACCCTAATTTAAGAAGGCACTATGCAGAAAAAGCTCAAACCTAATTAAACCCAAATACAATTTAAATTACTAAAATAATAAAATACTAACTTAATTGAAAACACGTTTATAACAATTACTCCCCCGTCGAACAGCCTTGTCCTCAAGGCTAATTTTGATATGTAACTAGTTGCTCTCCGGAAGATCCCACAACACGCTTCCCAACTGCTCTTCCGATACATCCCCGATCATCATGGTTAATGTTCGCAAGGCACAAAGATGTGCAGGACTATATTCCGCATCTAAAACATGTTCCAGCTGTGAGGTGCTTCTGATATTCTCCTTCTGTCAAATGTCGAACCTTATTTGAATAAGTGGTTCCATGGGGATTTCCTCTTGAGCTGTCAGAAATATGAGTTTTTGTGCCCAGAATTCCTGTTGAATGCCCGTCGAAGCCAGAAGTTGGATTCTTTGTTGGGCTTGCAACTCGGTTCATCTTCCGGGCCATCTGAATGGCTGTAGAATAATCCTTGAGGGATGTCTCCTGCATCTGCATACTTAATTCTCTTTTCAGCCCATTTAAGAAAAAAACCCTATAATGGACATCCAAGAAATCTGGAATTTGTGACACTCGGTTCTTGAATGCTGCTATATAATCCTCCAAAGTCCCAACCTATTTGATCGAAGCCAAGGATTCATATATATTTAGTATTGATTCATTGCTGAATCAAATCAGTAACTCCTCCTTGAAGGTTGCCCATGTGATATTGGGCAGCCTTCATATCAGCAATTGATACCAGTACATCGCGGAGCCTGACATGGCTATCATTGCGAACCCCATCCGCTGTTGAACGGTGACCCCATGCACTAGAAACTATTGCTCTACCCTTGACAGCCAGGTGCGAGCATCCGACCCATCAAAACTAGGCAAGTCCATCTTGGGCATATTAGCAAGGACGCACGGACCTTCGCCCGACGTTGCACCCTCTAACTCCAGATTTTTAGTCACCTGTTCTGGTTGCTGAAACCCAACCCCGCTGGTTTGTGCGTTTGACGTTCTACCACTGTCCGATGTAGACTTTTCTGCGGGCTGCTCTGGTGGAAATCCCACAGCCCCGCTTGTGAGCGTGTCTGGTGTTCCATTGTTGTGCATTTCAAGCAGCACACCCTCCATTCGTGCCATCCATTTGCGTTGTTCTCGTACTGCCGCATCATGTCACGCGGACGCCGCTTCCAGTTTCGCAGACGTAGCATCCTATCTCGCTGATAACTCTTCCATCGCTTTCTTCACTGTCTCTAAATGCCCGTCAGTCAAGTTTTGCGTATTTGACATTGTTCACCGCACCAAATTGATGGAAGAAATAAGATAAAACTGGAATTAGAATAAGGATAGAACAATCGATACTAAGAATAATCGCCCAAAACAAAAAAAATCCTCTTTCGAGGCCTATCAGCCGCAGTTGCCTTTTTTCTATTTACTCTGGATACCTTTCACTTCTCTACTCTTTCCTTAAATAAGGGAAAATCCTAATTAGAGGAAAGCCTAATTTAAGAAGGCCCTATGCAGAAAAAGTCCAAACCTAATTAAACCCTAATACAATTTAAATTACTAAAATAATAAAATACTAACTTAATTGAAAACACGTTTGTAACACGTTCATGCCATAATTTGATAGATTTTGGGTCGTTAAGTCTTGTATGCATTATAATAGGACAATTAAGTTGAATATAAGTATAATACAACCCCAAGGAGAAAGTTGTAAGCTTTTCCATGATTTGTTTTCGACATTCAATTGTTTGCATTATAAGTAAATTTTCAATATTATTTTCCATATCATTTTCAACGTGAAACCATTTAATCGGATGCCTTCAAAACTGAGCAGTTTACGTTTGGATTTTGGTTACAAAAGTGCATACTTATAATAAGTTATGTACACATTGGTAGAACCAAATAAGCTCTTACAGCTACAAGAAGTATATTATCATTTGCAATTGTAGTAATGTCCCCCTCTTTTCAGTTAGAGTTGAAAATATGTTCTATCAATAAGGATAGTGTGTGTTGTAGCACTGTCAACTAAGCATAAAATTCTTTCACCATCGATTGATCACGTCGTTGATATTTGTGTATTCTTGCAGGAAAGACATGATTCTTTCCTAGGACAAATCCAAAATATTTATAAAAAAATGGTAGAACAATCGTGCTGATAACGTCTTGTGATAGTACAGAAAAACTTAAGAAGAAGAAAAATAGAGAGAATGAAGAAGAAAGAGGAAGCAATTTTTTTATTCCTTTCAACGTATCTTAACAAATAAAAGATTCAAATATATATAAAATATCCTATCAACTAAAAAACTTAAGTAATGTCCAATATATAAATAAATATATTTATAACACTGATAAACATTTTATTCAATGCTGTAAATATTAATAAGAACTGATTCTCATGAATGTAAATTTACTGCCAAAAATAATTGAAGCATTTTGGTTTTATTTTCGCTTTGAATGTTTAGTATAATGTCAGATAATATTCGCAAATATTTTTTGATTAGATAATTCCAAAGTGTCCTACATGACAAACGATTCTATTATGTTGTGATAGTGATTTATCATTCAACTCTTTTCTCCAATTAAATGCATAAATACTTACTTCACCAAATCCATATTATTTTCCAATTTTGGGACTACATCTTGCTAAGGTGAGTACAATATCTAGGAACCCAAAAGTAAAGAAGAGTGAAAAAGCTTATGAATACTTTTTAAAACTCAACTTACAGTTACATTAATCAATCAAAATTTGTCAAAATTAGTTTAACATAAAACTATCGAAGAAAATATTAATATCAAAGAATTCCATTATTACTGCTGCAAAGTTTTTGGTTTAATGGATTTTCTATAAGCACAAAAATTATATTAATATTTACAATGTATCGTCCCGCATCAATGGTACGCACAAATTATTATAAAAAAGTTTTTATTATCATATTCTATATTGCTATAACTATATATTATTATAATATTATTGTTATTAAATATATCACGATTACAATATTTTATAATATTACTAGTAATATATTAATATTTAAATAATTTATTTTATCATATATATTAATAAATTAATATATTTATAATAATATTAAAAAGTATTTCATTAATAGTATTTACAATAATATAATTGTATTATTAAAAAATATTATTAATAAAATACTTAAAAATCATATTATTATTATAGAATTATTTAGTAATAAATTTATAACTAAAATATTATAATTACTTTATCGTAATTATTTTTCATTTTATAATTATTTTGGATTTATAAATTAAATTTTAAAAAAAAAATTAAAATTAATTTTTTATTGAAGATTATTAATAATTATTTTTATTTTAATTTAAATGCGTAATTACTTTATTATATATATCTTACAAGGTATTTAATTTCTTAGATATGGCCTAATAATATCTCATTATTTATTTTGCACACCTTCCCATACCCCACATAACCCTCCACATTCATATTGCCAGTCGCCACCACTAAACGTTAAAATCTCCACTAAAATGTGTAGTCAAATACATAATCATTTGTATTTACTATTTTCTTTCAAACGCTTATTCTCGTTTATTATTTTTACTTTATTTTATTTTGGAAAAAAATTTTAACACCCAACAACTTTTTACTTGAATTATATCCCATTGATTTTAGAAATTCTTTTTTTTTTTTTTTAAAAAAAAGCTCGGAAAAAATTAATAAAACGACCACAACCCTCCTTATTTTGATTAAACAGCTTTGCATTTCATGTATTATCTATCTAACAAACACTAATCTAAACTTAGGATTCGAAATAGGGAACAAATTAACACCGAAAAAGAGAAAAGGAAGAGAGAGAAGCATATTCAAGTAAAAACATTTCCATGTGTAGTAAGTAGTATTGCATAAACACTAGCAATTCAAGAAGCTATGATCAATCCATCTCCCTCACATCAAACTACAACTAGAGGTATTTTCATCACTGAACATTGCATACTGGTCTGCCCGTTCGCCCGGTGGCGGCGGGTACGGGTAGGGTGGATACGGGGGCATGTAGTTCACCGCAGGTGGCGGCCGGGCATACATCATCGGCTGAAACCTCTCATTCCCATTGGCCCTTTGCTGGTTCATCATCATGGCTGCTAGTTGCTGCTGGTAGTATGGGTTGCCCTGCATGTGCTCCGGAGCACCGCCCGCGGTGGCGGAGGCTGGGAGGCCTTGCACGGCGGTGAGGTTGCTCATTTGCCCCATTGGTGGTAGATTGCTCATATGCCCCATTTGGCTCATCGGCATATTTCCCATATGCTGCCCTCCATTCATCGCCATCATATTAGGCATGCCCTGACCTCCATCGTTCATTTTCTTGGGCCCGTTACCCATAAAATGGTTCCCGTTGCCCATTCCCCCGCCGCCATTCTTGTTCTGACCACCAATGCCGCCACCATGTTGAACAGGGCCACCATGTTGAACTGGGCCACCATTCTTTCCACCTTTTGAACCACCACCGCCACCACCTTGGTTCGGGTTTCCACCACCGTTGTTACCATTCCCACCCTTCTTGCCGCCACCTCCACCACCACCACCACCACCACCACCACCACCGTGGTTAATCTGAACAGGAACGTTCCCACCGCCTCCACCTCCGCCTTTCTTCCCATTCCCACCGCCGTTTCCGCCACTGTTGCCACCGGGCTTCATGTGGTGAGGGACCTGGCCATTCATCATATTCTGCATCATCATATTAGGCATCTGTGGACCGCCATGCCCATTCCCCATCATTGATTTATTCTTGCTCAGCGGGGCGTGATCCATTTCATCATCAAACTCATCATCATCGAACTCATCATCGTCGAAATCATCATCATCATCATCGAAATCATCACTCAAATCCTCATCTTCAGGCACCTTAAACTTGACAGACTTGGCGTTCTGCTCCTTGCCGTTGTTGTTGGGGGGCATTTTCATATCCTTCATATACTGCGGCAGCATTTTCATATCCTGAAACCCTTTCATCTGCTGCTGAATCTGCTGTAGGTGTGCATTCTGGCCCTGAGGGCCGCCACCACCGCCTTTTGGCTGGTTGTTTCCGCCACCCTTCTGACTTTGCCCTTTGTTACTGCCACCACCACCACCACCTTTACCACCACCTTTGCCACCGTTACCGATTTGGAGATTCTTGAACTGATTAAGGGGGTTCTGATTATTGTTGTTGTTGGGCTTAGCACCCCATAGCTCAGCATGTTTGCCATTCTTGATAAGCTTCTTAATCAGTGTGTTGGCATCAATATTTCCAGAAACAGTGACCTTCCCCTGCTCTGAATCTATTTTAGTAGTGTATACACCTACCACCAAACACACAAATTAGGCTTTCTTTTCCTTCTTAAATCACGCTCAATACATGAATCTATGTAGAAAAAATGGGTAGTTAAATGAGGAAATACATAATATAATACATACCCTCAATCTTCTGCAAGATTTTCTTGACTTTATGCTTGCAACCATCACAGTGTATATTCACTTTAAGAACACATGTCTGCAAGTGCAACCAAACACAACCACTGAAAATCAGTGATAAAGTTCACAACTTTCTCATTCCGGTGCCAAATAAGAGCAAGAAAACAACAAATCAACGTTGAAACAACAGGAAAAATCAAAACATTGTCCCAATAAAAACGTCCATTCAAGGTGAATCAACAAAAACATGCACCTACACAAGAGAGAGAGAGAGGGAGGGAGGGGGAGAGAGAGAGAGACAGGGGAAAGCAATGAAATGGCACTGAAAATCTTGAGTCCGTTACACGAAACAACCATGCCAGAATGCACCTCTCTCTCTCTCTCTCTCACCATACACAAACACGAGCACAACATTTATCTAGAAATGAGCAAAGAGAATAAGGTACCTGGATCTTCAAGAACTCGTCTTTACTCATTTTTTCAGCCCCCTCAAACACACAAGAAACGCAATTACAAGAAGGATAATGCGGTGAGAGCCGAAAAGAAAAGAAGAAGTGGTAGATCTGAGCCAAAATAGTTTCAACAAAGTAATGTGCAGTCCCCTCACAGAACCCACAAAGAGAAAAAGGAAAAACTAATTCAGACCTTAAAACTTGGCTGCTAAATTCTGCCTACCTCTATTTCAGAGTTTGAGAGAGAGAGAGAGAGACTGTTGCGAAGAAAAACACTCTCACTTGTCTAGCTTTCGGAGCTTTATTTATGGTTAACCTTTTTTTAATATTGAATTTAATTGTTTTTTTTATCATAAGCCAAGTTTTTAATGAAATATTATTTATTTCTTTTCTTTTCTCCCACTTTCATAGATATTGGCATAATTTGGGGCTTTTTGCTTTCGGCTTGGCTCTAAGTGAAGCCGTGGCTACTCCTCGGCTCTGGTGAACTCGGCCGGTTCGACTCAGTTAACCATGGTTAGCTCATATACGAAACAAAATCTGCTGAAATATCTGCATATTTACTACCGTCTGATGTGAAGGAGTTGTTGTCAGATTTTACCCCAAATAAAAAAGTTAGTTGATGCAATAAATTTTGTTGTTGTAAATAGATACAAGTAATAATTTATTTTTATTTGTTATATAAAAATAAATAATTTTTTTTAAAAAAAACAGTACACTACACAATGGTACTGTGCAGATTGCTGCAATTGGGGGCATTCAATCATACGGTCAGATTACTATAATGCCCTTGATCTGTTATACCTAGATTTTCTTCTGATGGGACATTTTCAGTCCATGGATAAGAAATTATTTATTTTCACAATTATCTCTAGATTTTGACTTTTCATTGTGCAATTATAGTTCCTTTGGTCAAAGATATTGTGTCAATTTTATAGCTCATTTTTTATGTGATTTTAAATCTAATTCATACAAAATAACTCCAAACTTAAAATTAAATAAAAGTTATCATTTACAGATCCAAACCTAATCCTGAGAAAATAAGGCATGCAGGAAGTTGAACTCATCATAGTCAATAATACATCCATGGGATTGATTTATCTTTTCCTTTTCAAAGATATATCTATTTCATAATCATTTATTTTTATAAGAAATAGAAAAGGCTGTCTAACAATAGGACTAATATTTTACAAATTGATGTATAATAGTGTAAGAATTTTCAAGAACATGAAGAAAAAAGTTTAGGTAATAGTAGCAATCAATGCCAACTATTGTTTTCATATAAGTTACATGTTACTCTAGTTTTCTTTTGAAATGTTGGACAGACACAACATAGGTGTGGAGGCAAGGAAAGCTGTAAAAACTTGGTAAGATTTTACCCCTCTCTCCCTCTCACTCAATCAACACTTACCTTACCTTACCTTACTTTTTTTTTAGTTTTTGGGGTACTTTTTGAAGAAACTAATAAGTGTATGTGTCCATCTTAAAAGGCTAAACAATGATGAAAACCTTGTGGGTTTGTCCTTGCTTGTTTGAATATCTTAGTTTGAATATAATGAGTAGTGTAAGAGGGCAAAGGGACCCCCTTTTAGCTTTAAAGGAAATGTGAATTGGCTGGAAAAGAAACTTCAAAACAACTTGTCATTCTAACTATAATAATTCTTTGCTGCTTTTGGGTGACATTCACCAAATCCTTTATTTTTCTTATTTTCTTTTTTTTTATATAAAAAAAATCTTCTGTTCTGTAAAATGTCATATGAATTTGCTTACTGTTTACTCAAGAGAGACTCAATCAGTCCTCTTTTTACTTTTTTCTTTTATGAGAAAAGAAGGGGGCAATTGATGCATTATTTAATGTTGGGAAATTAATGCCAGCAACAAAGATTGTTAAGGGATGGTGGAGAATCTGCACCAAAACTAACACAAACTACTTTTGTTATTGAATTGTCTAGTTTGTTTATAAATGTATGTGCATGTATGCAAAAGGTTCTTAAATCAGAATTCATAACTAGTAGCAGTAGGAGTAAAATCTTGAATCCTCTTGGTGATTTTATGAATTACTCCTATTTTTTGCTTTAACAAACCCTCCAATCAAGTACAACCGAGAAGTCGTGATTGTCACTTCCAAGACTACGACATATTTCATTTTTTTAAAAATTAAATTAAGACTCTTAACATATTTCAGTATTTTTAAAATTGAATTGCAACATTAAATTATCGCTCATATGTTTCACATCTTATGATAGTCATAAGTCAAATAACTCTTATTTTTGGTATGGCCCTCCTGGATTGCATTCCCATCTGAATTCTTATATCCATGTCTCTCTCTCTCTCTCTCTCTCTCTCATATTATATGGAGTATATTATATATACATGTAAGTAGAGGAGGAGTGTAGTTGATTAGGTGGGTGGAGAGTCAGAAAATGTCCGAGTGCATGTGTAGGTCTGATGATAATGTCCAACAATAATGAAGCAAATAATTCTAGAATTGAGTTTCCTCTTAAACCCCTGTTGCAGAAATATAATAGCTACACTACATATTAACCACACCACACCACACCACACCACACCACATTGACATGGTCCCTACCCTACCCTACCCCTGTTTATATTATACCTACAACACCAACACACTCCAAGTCCAAGAGTAAACAGAAACACATTGGTACAAGTGAAAGTGTGTATATTGATTGCTATACTGTGTTAAATTTAATCAATGCTATGCATTTGTATAATCAAATGGATTACCAGAAAATTCTGTCCACATGAATACACAGACTTAGTGTCTGGTCTCATCAGAAGTGGCTTGGCTACTGCAGATTCGCATCCTCATTTTCAGCCAACGCTTTCTCTAGACCACATTTTGCAACTCTCATCAGCACCACACCACTTCAAGCATCCCTATGTACCAAGTTATAATAATCTTTCAGAAAAATGCATGTACATGTACAACAAATGGAGTCGGAACTTACCCAAAACTAAAAGGCTCCATGCGATAAATGCCTGCATAAGAGATTAACAATATGATAAAAATGATAGTGAGTTCATGGTTACTTCCGAGAGATCCTTCAATGCTAGAGTAATTGGCTGCAAACAAGAACATGAATCAGCACTTGCATCGTTAAGGTACATCGGAATATGAGAGTTGTAGTTTTCATATCATGCCCAACCACGAGGCCATCAAATATGGAACATTCAGCATATAAAATGGAACAAGCCGGAGCAACAAAAACAATCTGTTCAGTGACAACAAGTTGATGAGCACATACTTATAAGATGGTTTTGTATTCATAAGTGCCAAGCACAACAGATTGGCAAAAGTTTTAATTCGAGCAGATGTAAACTGTAAGCCCACAGGCTTCAATATCAAGAACAAGAGAAGACATACAGACCTTCAATCCAGACCTCCCAATTGCAATTTCAACTGCACAAAACTGTGGATAATCTTTCAACTTGGACATCACAAATGACCTCCCTAACAGCCATGGTTCGGGGAGAAAAAACAGCAATGAATATCTTACTGGGAGCATGTTTTTATGGTTGCTACAAATTCATAACCATGCCTCCAACATAACAGATGCAAAAATAATATAAACTTACAGTTCGCCCAAGAAGAAATGCAGCGCCAGCACCTATTGTAGCCCCAAATGAAACCCAAAGGCAGGCCAAACAGTTGGCCACCACACCACCTAGCTGAAAGGATTAATTCAACCATAAAAGCCAAAGATGGAAAACCTCAGAACATTTCTCACTGCACATTCCTCTTTAATTAGCTTCAAATTAAACAAAGATTGGGTGACATCAGATCAGTAAGGGACTACTTTCTAGCTTTACACTCAGATATGCATAAATGACTTCTCAAGATGAGAAAACTTGAACTTGAAGACCATTAAAGAAGTTTTGATCCTTAGGGTGAGTATTGAAGCTGGTACTACCAATATTGTTAAAGGAATGTACGCCAAAGCTCAGCCAGATTCAAAAAACCTCGTGCCACTAAGATAGAGAATAAGTTTGAAGGTATAATTTATTCAACTCAGTTTGAAATATATTGCATCCATTTTTACACAGAGAGAGGTGCAAAAACAAGTGTTCCAGTGGAGTCAAAATTGATAATTAAACCTCAATATCCTCAAGGCAATGTAGACTTAGGCTATGAATGAACTAAGAAACTGTACCTTCGAGGAAGAAAATTCATAGAACAGGGATCAAAGCCAAAAATGCCGTCTATTTATTTTACAACCAAGATTTGGTAGGTAAAGTGATTGCTAAAGAGACACATCAGATTTGATCTAATCCCATAATCGGTCACGTATAGTTATGGATTGTTTACAGCTGAAGTATCTATGATAGAGATGATATTGGCTAAAACGACCCTTTTATCTAAAAATCCCAACAACTGACCCACCATCATTTTCTTCAACTAAAAACTTAAATTTGAAAGTAAGGCAGGCATTTCCAATATATCAATTTTGCTATGTAATCCCAAAAGGTATCAATGCAGCATTACTAATGATGCTAGAACATAAATATGACTGCTGAAGTACTGACATTATACTTGACAGAGGAAGTAATGTAACTTCATTTAATATTCTATGTATGTTGCCTGGCATTTCAAACAAGAAAAGGCAGCAATTTCTGTTATGACCCTAAAATGAGCAAGCCCATTTTGGAGTCCACCAAAGAAGAAAGCCCTAAGAAGAAAAATAAAAATACACAATAAAGGTGCTAAGGCAAGTTGTTCGGCTTAATACAAGTTCCGAGTTCGAAGTACTAAATGAACGAACTCAAAGTTGGCCGAACTCAAGATTGACCGAGGTCCGAGCTCAAGGCTGACCGAACTACTTCTGGCCGAGCTATTTCTGGCCGAACTACTTCTGGCCGAGCTACTTCTGGCCGAGCTACTTCTGGTCGAACTGCTTCTGGCCGAACTACTTCGGACCGAACTACTTCTGGCCGAACTCCTTTGGGCCGAACTACTTTCGGTTCAAAGCTATCTGTTCGAAGAACCATGTTAGTTCGAAGAGATGCAGTTCGAAGAGGTGTTTCAGCTCAAGGGACACGACTTTCAATGAAGTCACTCTCCTTTCATGAAGGGACACTAGTCTTATTTATTTATTATAAATAACCCCTCTCATTAAAGAGGAGAGGAGGATTCTACAACATTCAATATGTATCAAATTATATTAAAAACATTATTTAATACAATAAATACACACACAAGTGTTTATTCTATGATTTTCCTTCTTTCTATTTCTTTTGATAAATTTCACCCATGAACAATCTCTATAACTTCACGTGCATTAGAAATACTTTACAAGCACATTAGGATAGTATTAACAACACCAGAGGGCCCCAAGGACCAAGATCATCCTCTACTCAAACCAAGAAATCACTTAGCATCCGCAGGGATGATTCCCAAAAAAACTAAGGAAGATTTTGGTGCTAATATGAAGCTTTCGACTGAATGAAGTTTGATGCTAATAAGTCAGCATCCGAATTAAATGCTGTTTCAAAACCACCACACAAATAAAATACTCACCCTAATGACATGGAGAGATACTTAAAACTGCTAAAGTAACTGTAATAGTCTAAATGGGAAAACAGAACTCAACTCATCCCAGCTAATTAAATGAAGAACAGTTTTTTCACAACTTTCAAGATTTTATCCCACCTTCTGAAAAATCGAAACTATATCATCCAATCTTGAAATGACTCGAGCAAACGCCTAGAGCACAATACAACAAACCAAAAAAGAAAGAAACAACTACACGAAAAGATAATCAAGAAACCCAAAAGAAAAAAATCGAACCTTTTCAACAGGAGAGTGAAACAAACCATCACAACAGCAGCGAGCAGCAACAAAAGCAAGAAAGCTCTCAGAAACGAAACCAACGTGATTTTGAAAGCCATTTTGGTGATAAGATGAATGAAGTGGTTACGTTCCATCGGTGACCAGAGGGAAATCAAATTTCCCCCAAAATCGCCAAATAGTGTTACAAAAATCAAACATGAAACAATCTTTCACCACCTTAAAAAGGGGACGATCAATAGATCGCAATACGAAGACTGAGCATTCTCCCATTAATTGGGTGAGTGGATGTTTCTATTATTATAATTATTTTCTGATTTGGGGATTTGTAAAATGAATTTTTGGAAATTTTTTTCCCCTGTAACTAGTGCTGCTGCCAACTCCATAGTTTGTGATGCATTCGTTTCTGGCATTACTTTACAAGGTAGCATTCTGCATTCCTTTCCTACTGAATGGCTCTCGATTCTTCTTGCACGTGACGTCACGTGATTTGCGCAAATTAGTTATCTTCGTTGCTCAGTTAGACTTTAGCGTGACATTTCAAAAAATTACAAAGAAGAAAAAAAAAAATAAAAAATCAACCATAATCTTCCTGCAAATGGAGTCACCTAACAAAAAGTTTATATCTAATGCGGTGAAATATGGATATTTACCATTATTTCACTACATATGTATAGAGACATTGTGTCAATAATTATAGAAGTTTTATCAATTCAAGATTCTAAAAATAATTTAATTATAAGATTAATTTTTAATTCTGGACTTGAAAGATTATAAAAATTATCAATTCCGGACCCAAAAGATCATACAATTCTCAATCTAGGACCTCCATATCAAGTCATTGATTGAGAATAGTTTGATATTCCCGTTCCTGGATTGACAAATCATCTTTCGGATCCTAAATCGATAATTAAACTATTTTTTGGATCCTGAATCGACAATTCTCCATAATTATATTATACTTGATAAGTAAGGATGGAAGAAATACCGAAATATTGAAATACTAGACATATTGTTTTAAAAAATTATCGAAATCATCGAATTTTTGGTAAGGTTAAAAATAAAATTATAATTCCCTCTTCACCTAACAATATTATTGATATAAACATATTTCTTGAATAAATATCAATACAACAACCCATAAAAGTTAAAGTATATTGAAACCATACCGACTCATTATATCAAACTAAAATATATCAAGAACTTTAACTTTAATAGGATACCGATATGTACTTCTCTAATACGGTAAACTTTTGGCATACCTTATCGAACCATTCTTATTTATAAGTGAATACAATGATACAAAAACCGACTCGTAGATGTTTGCCCTATACAGTGGTGATGTGAAATTTCACCCTCGTGAATAAATACAAAAGAATTGTACAAATCTGCTAACAATTATCTTTGCAAACTATCTTGCATTTTCCATCTATCTTTTCAGCTTGCACTTGATCGATCAACACACAACGCGTTCAGCAGTACATGGCCGAGCATGAGGTCAACAAAATACTGGTGGCCGACTTGGCCGTCCCGCCACTTGGCCTTGGCAGGGGCGCGGCCGTAGTGCACGCCGTCGTTGCACCGGTTGTCGAAGTGCCACGGATAGGTCATGTCAAAACCATCTATCACTCTACCCACCAGCCCATGCTGCCTCAGCTTGTCCACCACCACTCCATTGAACGCCTCCATCTTGTGAGGGTTGAATGCCATTGATCTAGCATAGCCGCCCGTAGCCACCGTGGTCCTGTATATAATCTCAGGCGGCCGCAGCCCCCGTCTCCTCACCCCTTCCATCACTTCCACCCAAAATGCAGCTGCATAGTCTGCACCTTTGATGAAGCTTCTGATGGAAGACCAGTGTATGCCATCGTGCAAGCCCGAATTCATGATCACGGTGTCCGGGACTACGTCTTGTGAGAAGTAGGCCTTCAACATGTCTCTGTAGTCAGCATTGATCAGGGAGTTCAGCCCCTGGTAGTTTCCGGTGTGGTTCCAATGGCCATTGAAAATGCTGGTGAATCTGACTGTCTGAGATGAGTTTCTTGGATTGGTGATGTTCATATCAAATAATCTCGGGACCGTGGGGATATCATCGACGTCGAGAATGAAGTGCAGGATGTTGCGGATTGTGTCACAGTGGTTCGAGTCTCCCCACCAGAAGATCCACCGGTTGTTTAAGCATCTCCACGCCTCTTGGCTCGAGTAGAGCTTAAACGCGCAATGAGCTGAGTACACCCACCCGTTGCTCTCCAACACGCCTAGTGGACCATCGCACCATGGTTGCTGGCAAGGGAAGCTCGGCTGCTGGCACCTATACCTGCCATCATGGCTAATCTCGCAGCTTCTGTTCCAAGCATGTCGTGTCCAACGACCCGACCACACATCCTTGCTGTAATCACTCCACCTGCATTGCCGTATCTCAGCCAAACGGGATGAAGACCTGACGAACTTGATTGGAATAGCTCGAACAACCCTATCCAACACGAATCTAGAAGGCGAAAACTTGAGACCTTCGTAGTGCCTATACAACAGAATGATGGTTAGATTGTAATCCCCAGCAAAATGAGGATGGACTTGGAGTGAAAACGCGTAGGTGCCATTGCCAAAGTCCTTAACCGGGGGCCTCGACTTCCATTTCTCACCGGAAAGATCGGTCTCAAAGTAGTCCCCCCCCAGACAATGTAGCTCCCCTGCTTCATCCACAGCATCAAAAACAAACTCATGGATTTCACCAGCTACCAATTCCACATTGCCACCATCTAAGCTAGCAAGCCTGATGTCCACAGTTCTTGAAACCTTACAAGGCTCATCGCCTGGAGTCAGCCACTTTGCAAGAAGATTAGACGAATAATTCGCCTCCAACTCGGATGAAATCCAAGACAGAATCCTAGGACTAGAAGTGTTCATCTCATTCCAATTCTTGGTCGAATTTGCTGAAACATTAGGGCTCAAAATTGACAATTTGTGAGTTTCATTTCTGACTAAATTGAGCGGCTGAGAACTACTCTCTAGATGAGGATTTTCATGGGTTGCCAAAATTTGGCTGGTGAGATTCAAGTCAATCTGCTCATGATTTTCCATATCCGTAGAAAAATTCCTCAAGCTGAAATCTTTGAAGGGGATAGTCTCTGCAGGGTTTAGCTTCAACACAACATAATCACTCTGAAAGCTGCTGGTGTTCAAACCATCAATCCCCCAAACAATCAAGATCCCAAGAAACACACACATCATCAAAATCTTGAACCACGAATGAACTATGGGGTTTGGTCCCAAAAACCATGCAGAATTCGCAGATTTATCCCTCATCTGAGATCACATCACACCCAAATAGAACTAATTAATTACTATAAATTCCTAAAACTGCATTTTTTTTAACTAAAAAGGCGCAGAAAAGCAACATACCCAGCAAAATATTAGTCTGCGGCTATGCTTTCTTGAAAAAATAAAACTAAGTTATGGAACAAAACTTACTCTTTTTTCCTTGAATATTGCAGAGCCAGCAGCACTATATTCTTCCTTTTCTCTTCCCTCAATGCAGCCGGAAATCCCTCCACTTCTTTCTCTCGATAAAATATAGTGCGGTTGATTATAATATAGTATTTTAGTGGAGCTGGAGAATGATAATGTAGAAATAATGGAAAGAAAAAGGAGAAGTGGAGCTCGAGCAGAGAATTAATGGATTATTACTATGCGATGCCCATTGTCATTCATTTTATTTATTTATTTATTTATTTTTTCCTGGGAGGATAGGCCATAATCAATTCTTGAAAATACAGATTTTACCAGGAAGCCCTCATAGTTTCCACCGTCCACCGACAGACAGTTGGTGTTAGGATTGTGGCGGAGAGCTGTGCTTCAGATCATGGGTATGTTCGTCTTTTACTTAACTAGCCGTTGTCTGCATGCTTTTTACAACACGCGCTTTCATTTTTCTATCTTCTTCGATCAAGACCTTTCTATAAGTCGAATGTTTTATAACTAAATCATATGCTTTTTTTTATTAATCGGTGAAATTATTATATGATTTAATCAACCATAATCAACACTTAAAAAGAATCGAAATGCATGATTTTCATATTAATATTTTCAATCGTCGACGACTTTTTTTCTCTTTTTGATCGAGTCCCGAATTGTTTCATATATTTTTTAGGTTCGAAACTCCAAATTTAAGCTTGAACCAAGAGGAACGGTTAACAATAAATGCGAGATACGTTGTCAGAAAGTTAAAAGTGGATCAAATCTTATGTTTTACAACGGTGCTTTATTTTGTATTTCATTGTCTCTATTACTAATTTTAATCATTTTTGTTATGAAAATAAAAATTAAGTATAATGCAATAATCTAATTTATTTTTTAAGAGCAAAATCAAGATTTTATAAGAATATAAATTATAATTATGATTAAATCAATTTTAATAATTAAATTTTAGTTATTAACAGAAATTTAAATATTAAAAAATATTATATATCATAATTGGGTGAGATGAAATACTCCATATGATTAAATTTATAAAATTAGTCTAAATTATAAAAAATATTAAATAAAAATTAATAGTTTTAATAGTGGGAAAACAAAGTATTCCATATGGTCAATAGAGTGAAAATCATACCCCAATATTCAACTCAGGATTTGACTTTGAAGCCTAAAACAAAGAACTCAACAGTGATGTTTTATGGTTTTATATAATGAAAAAAAAAAGCAAAAAGAATAAAACTGAGTTTAGGACTCATATTTAATTGTTGAGGTTCGATTGTACGGGAGCCCTTAAGACTTTCACAAGAACATCGCATATAATAACGAGAAATAAAGAAAATAAACGACAATTAAAGACAGAATATGCGCGACCAAAGAATGAAATTGTGCGAATATGATTATTAATAAAGAGAGAAATTCCGTAGAAGATTCGACAGAGTTTCGGCTTAGAAATTGCTACAGACGGAATGAATACAAAAAATGAGCCTCCTGCCTCTATTTATAGACAGGATAGGGGCAGGCAGGCAGCCGCTAACCCTAGGCGTCGAGCATAAACGGCTCGCCGTGAATATCGGGGCGGTTGCGAGATTTTCGGAGGTGGTTAGGGCTCCAACGTTCGGGCGCCGCCAGCTGGCTAGGGTTTTTCTTCCTGAACTGCCTCTACGTCGACCCGCTGGGCTCCTCGATATCGAGGCGCTCTTGTCCTCGATGGCGAGGCTTTGACTTGTGTAGATTTCCGCGTCTTGTTGGTTTCGGTGGGCCGGTCTTTCGGGTTGGATGTGTTTGTATGGGCCGACTTATCCATTGGGCCTGGCCCCAACATTAATTATTTAAAGAGGAAATGGATGGGAAGATAATATATCATCACTAGGGCTGTAAATGAGTCAATCTGTTCGTGAACTATTCGGATCTCGACTCGATTAAAGCTCGTTCGAACTTATTTTGAGAAACTCGTTTATTAAATGAACCAAACTTGAGCATCATAGTATTCGACTCGTAAGCTCGCGAGCAAGCTCGTTAGTTAAAATTAGTAAGAAATATAAAAGAATTAATTTTATAAAAGTAATATCTTTTATAAAGGGTAACAATTATGATAAATCTTTCTAATAATGATAAGATTTAGAATTTGAGCATGAATATGATATTAATTTAAAGATAAATAACTTTTTCTTTCAAAATAATAATGAATATTTTAAATATATTCCAAATTTAGAAAGTTCGTTTAGGCTCGATTAAGGTTCGATAAAGTTCGTGAACTTTAAAATGTTCGACAAAAAAGCTCGAAGTTTAACTCGATACTAAATGAGTCAAACTTGAGCACGACACTACTCAACTCGACTCGATTCAATTACACCCCTGATCATCACCAAACTAGAAAATTATTATTTTGCGGCAAACTAGAGTTAACTGCAATAATGTGTTTGTCCTCTAACATGTAATAATTTAGCAGAGTGAATTGATAAGCATCAATATTATATTATTTTTATAGTTCAATATTCTATTGAAGATATTTTTTAGAATATGAGATTGATGATCATAACCATGGAAACAATCAAATTTTAAATTTGATATTTTTGGTATTCTAAATTGATAAGCTAGCTAGGTGTCTATGAAATCTAGATTGTTTTGCCAACTAATTTAGAAGAAACATTAGGATAGCCATTGATCACAATAAAGTGGGAAGAGGGAGAAAATGTAAGGGAATTCAAAGCTATTAAATTAAAATATGGGTAGGATGGAACCATATAATATAAGGCAAAAGTGGTTGCCCCTTTTTGGAATAATTAATTATGGCGCTGGAACCCACCGCCACAATTATGGTTTTCAAGTACGTATTTAAAGAGAATCCGTATTGCACACCCATTACAGTTATGTGAGTAGTTATTTTTTATGAAATTTGTGTTGTACGAATGATTGTACACATATTGTTCATTTTTCGAATTACAAGCCTCATAATTTTGTTTTTTATCTTTAAAAGCTTCCTTTTAATAGTATTTAGGGGTATTTGCGGTCCGGTTTAAGAGAAAATTTTTGGCTAAATCAGTTTGAAAAAAATTTCAAACCAAACCAGCCAAATAAATTTTCGAAATCAAACGGGTCAAACCGTAGGTTTGGTCCGGCCAGTTTGACGGTTTGAAATTAAATATGTTTCAACTTTCAACAATCTACTAAAATTTTTAGAAAACTCAGGCCTAAATACAAATTAATTTATTTCTATTATTTGTTACTACTGATAATAATGTAATTTTAATTTAAAAAAAAATTATATTTATAATTTATTGTAAAACCAAAGGAAACACATGGGTCAATTGTATTAAAATTATAACCTTAAACTTCAAATGTAAAATCGAAAGAGACGTGTATAATTATAATAATAATGTTTATACTTAATTTATCTTAAATAAATTATATAAAATAATAATATTTAATGTTAATACTTATTAGTTGATTTTTGATAAAAAAAAATAAAATTTAAAACTAAAACTAGAGTATGTTGGCCAAGAAATTTAAACGTGGGTTATTGTATGAAAAAGTAGAAACTTAACAAATGAATTATAAATTATATTAATTAATTATAATATATATATATATATATATATATATATATAATATGGTCGATCCAGCCAAAACAGCAAGTTTGAGCCTCCAAACCGTAACCAAACCAAATTTGACTGGTTTCAAAATCTTCAAACCCCCAGTTTGAAAATTAAATTTCAAACCGATCAAATTAATCCAATTTGACCAGTTTGAATGGTTTCGGCCAAACCATGAACACCCTTAATGGTGTTGAATGAATTTTTATATACAAGTAATTTTTATTTTTTTTTAGTGAAAAATATTTTACATACCCAAAACCACTAAACACATTATGAAAATACCCAAAACATTAAATACATTCAAGAAATACCTATTTTTAACTTTTTTGACATTTGGAAATGATTTTTTAAAGATAAAGTAAATCATCACCAACAATCACATCACTAAATATTTTAATAATTTTTATATTTTAATATATACATATGAGAGTGATCAAAAATATATATATATATATATATATATATATATATATATATATATAATTAATATAACATGTGGATTATATATAATATAATTATATGTGGGGGGGAGGAGAATGAAGGGAAATGGGTGGGGTAGTGGGTCGGCGTGGGGGGAAATTTAAGGAAACTGGTCGTTGGGGGGAGTGGGTCGGTGGCAGAAAGCAGCCACAAACCCGCCACCGACTCACCCAATATTGTTTTTTGTTTTTTTTGGATTTATTTTAGTTGTGGGTCGGTGGCAAGTCGGTGGCGGAAGACACCGACCACCGACCCACTCTCATGATTTTTTTTTTTTAATTTTTTTAATTTGTGGTCGGTGTCGGGTCTGTGTCATGGTCCGACACCGACCTTCTTTCTCCTCAATAATAGAATTCTGAAAAATATTAGAATGTGTATTGGGTATTTTGTGAATAAATATAATATTTTGGGTATTTTCATAATACATATAGTAAAAAATGGGTATTAATAAATTTTACTCTTTTTTTTATTCCTTTAACGTAGTACAATTGGGTTTGCTAATTTTATAGTTAATAATCCATATTTTATATATAAAATATTTGTAATCAAAGATTTCGAAACCACTCATTTCTTCTCTCATTTTCGATTAAAGAAAGTTTGTATACCTCTACACTCATGGAAGGTATTAAGATCTATTCATATATTTGTCATTTCTAGTATATCTTTGTAAATACGTACCTTTTTGTTATTCTTTCCTTAGATCATGCTAGATTTTTCTATATAAGCATTGGATTGTAAACTCTTTACTTAATGAATAATAATGTTTACATATCTTACATGGATTAACCATCCCTTGGCTATAAACCCTAATTTTTCCTCGACTGTGCCATCCTTTCACGCACGCCGTTATTCATGACTGCGTCGAGCCTCCCACACTTCCTTTCTCCACCATGATCCACATGATTACGATTAAACTCACATCCTCCAACTATCTCCTCTGACACGCACAGATTGAACCATTACTTATCACCCAAAACTTTCTCCCTCTGGTTGATGGCTCATCGCCCCATCCCCTGCTGGTGCTTCCGCGATCAACTGGTAAAATTGTTCCTTGTTTCTACTCTCACGGAGGAGTCGATGGCTATTATTATTGGTTGCAAGACTGCACACGACGCCTGGCTTGCTTTATCTCGTGCATACAACCATTCATCCAAGGCTCGTGAACTCAGTTTAAAAGACAATCTCCTATCCTCCAAATGTGGTGATTTATGTGTTGCGTATTATGGCAGCACTTCAAATCCCTCTGCGATCAACTCGTGGCAATTGGACGACCCATCGAACCATCGGATAAGTCTCACTGGTTTCTTCGTGGCCTTGTGTCTGATTTCAACAATTTTACTTCCGCTCAGCTTGCACAAGACCCTTTTCCGGACTTTGATACCCTTCTTGACCGTGCCCAAGGTCATGAACTGTTTCAGAAATCCATGCATGGCTCGACTCCCTCTCAACCGGTTGTATTCACTACCTCTACTCAGGGACGTCGTTCAGGATCTTCCAACAGTGATTTGTCAATCTCACAATTGACGACATCTGATTGGTATCTGGATACCAGATCATCAGTGCATATTTCCTCGGATACTACGCACCTAGAAGATGTTTCTTCTTATTCCAGTGGTGATCAAATCAAAGTTGGTAATGGAACTAGTCTCCCCATATCTCATACAAGCTCTTTTTCTATTACTCGTGATCTCCGTCTAAATAATATTTTAGTGGTTCCTGGCATGACTAATAGTCTTTTATCTGTGAGCAAGCTAACTCGTGATTATCCTGTGCATGTTATTTTCGCCGATTCTACATTTCGCATTCAGAATCGAGGCACATGACAATTTTTAGCCACAAGCGTTCGTGATCGAGGGTTTTATTGCTGGATTCTCACGTCTAGGTATTCTCTGTTGTGGCTCAAAACAAGCGACTTCACGCCTCCTTTGAGCTCTAGCATTCACGTCTTGGACATCCAACACATGATTTACCTCAGTTATTAAACAAACTTCAGTTAGTTTTCGTTACTTCTCTACTTCCTAAGCCTGGTCTTTGTCGTTCATGTCAATTGGCTAAGAGCAGTCTCTTGCCTTATGTTTCTAGTACTAGTCGTGCCTCTACTCTTTTAGAGCTTGTTTATTGTGATTTATGGGGTCCTGCCCCATTACTTCACCTTCGGGTTTTCATTATTATGCAGTGTTTATTGATGACTTGTCACGATTTTCATGGTTTTATTCGTTACACGCAAAATCTGAATTTGTGGATGTTTTTATGTGTTTTCAATCCTTTGTTGAAAATCAGATTTCTTGCAAAATTAAGAAGTTCCAAAACGATGGAGGCACTGAATTCACTAATTCTTGATTACATGATCATTTTCAGATGTGTGGTATTCATCATCTCATATCTTGCCCTTATACGCCTGCTCAGAATGGTCGGGTTGAACGCAAGCATCGACATATCACCGAAATGGGTCTCATGTTTTTGTTTCATTCATCTGCTCCCATGATTTTCTGGAAAAATGCCTTTTCTACGATCGTTCACACTATCAATCAGCTACCTATGGTTATTCTTCAAAATCGCTCACTGCATGAAGTCATGTATGGGTGTGTACCTGCTTATGACTCTTTTCATGTCTTTGGGTGTCGTGTATATCCTTGCCTCCACGAATATGTCAAAAACAAGTTTCAGCCGCACAGTATTCCCTGTGTGTTTCTCGGCTATAGCACGTCTTATAAGTGTTTCAAATGTCTTGATCCTTCCATTTCGCAGCAACTTCTCCATCTCGTCTTGACATTTTCGAGTATATAGACGGGCCGCCATCGGCATCATCTCCGTCTATTTCAACTAATGATGTACAATCTCCTTGTCGTATTTGTCCATCAGAGACTTCCCCATCTGCCCGCATTGCTTTGTTGATTGTTGACGAGCAGCCTGTTCCTATTCCCGATCCCCCTCCACCTGAAGCAGCTCCAGTCCCTCCTCGCACACACCCCATGCATATGCACGTGCAATCAGATATCTTCAAACCGCGTTATCTAGCTAACATCAATTGCACTACTCTTTATTCCACACTTATTGTTATCTCCGAACCTCGCAACATCAAATTCGCTCTAAAAATTCCTTAGTGGGTCACTGCTATGCAAGAAGAGATGTCTGCTTTCCGTGCCAACCAGACGTGGTCTCTAGTACCACGACCCACTGAAGAAAATATTGTTGGATCTAAATGGGTTTATCGGGTTAAACATTTAGCTAATGGTACAATGGATTGCTACAAGGCTCGGTTGGTGGCACATGGGTTTATCCAAGTTCCTGGGTATGACTTTACACATATGTTTAGTCCTGTTGTAAAGGCCTATAATGTTCGCATTATACTTTCCCTTGATGTTATATGATCATGGCCCTTGCATCAACTAGACGTAAAAAAAAAAACACCTTCTTGAATGGTGTTTTATCCACCCCGATTTTCATGGAACAATTGCTCGGATTCATTGATCCTCATTTTCCAGATCATGTCTGTCATTTACACAAGGCTATCTATGGACTTCGGCAAGCTCCTCTTGCTTGGTATCAACGCTTTCGTGGTTTTCTCTTATCTCAGGGTTTTCTATGTAGCTCTGATGACACCTCTTTATTTGTCTTCTCCAAAAATTCGGTGCTCATTTATCTGCTTATTTATGTCGACGACATAATTATCACGGGCAACAACTCTCGTGCTCTTACAGATTTCATTGCTAGCATGAATAAAGAGTTTGCCACTAGAGACCTTGGTCGCCTAGGTTACTTTCTCGGTTTAAAGATTTCTTATTCTGATCGTGGTTTATTTCTTTGTCAATCCAAATATGCACGTGATATCTTACTGCGAGTCGAGATTCTAGACTCCAAACTCGTATCAACGCCGCTAGCACCGGGTGTTTCACTCACTAAAGATGGCGATGTTTTTTAAGATCCCACTCTCTATCGATCCTTGTTTGGTGCACTTTAGTATCTCACCATCACACGTACGAATCTTACTTATTCCGTCAACACTGTAAGTCAGCTTCAACAACATTTGACTACAGAACATTATGAAGTTGTCAAGCATATCCTCCGCTATGTTAAAGGAACCATGGCGTTTGATTTATGATTTTCTTCTGGCTTGCCAACTATTGTTCGTTATTCTGACACAGACTGAGCCCGTTGTAATGACACACGTCGATCGACCTATGGATACTCAATTTTTCTTGGCCCTAATCTTATTTCTTGGAGTGCTAAGAAACATCCCACGATTTCTCGCTCGACTTGTGAATTCGAATATCATGATCGTGCCAATATTGCTTCTGAACTCATGTGGATTGCAAACATCCTTCGTGATCTGCACGTGAATATTCCCGACATGCCACTTCTTCTAAGTGACAACAAGAGTGCATTATTCTTGACCCAAAATCTGGTCTCACACAAGTGAACGAAGCATATCGATTGACTGTCATTTCGTACGGGAGTTGGTTGAGGGTAAACATCTTGCTACGTGCTTCATATCCTCTTCTCTCCAGCTAGCTGACATCTTTACAAAAAGTCTACCGCGTTCGTTATTTGAGTTCTTTCGGTCCAAGCTTTGCGTGTCTACGCTTACGCTTGCGGGGGTGTTAAGATATTTCCATATATTTGTCATATCTTGTATATCTTTGTAAATATCTTTATGTTATTCTTTCCGTAATTCATACTGAGATTTTATCTATATAAATATTGGATTGTAAATTCTTGGTGAATAATAAAAGTTAACATATCTTACAGAAGAAAGGGCACAATCTTTGGGAATTTTTACTTAATTAATCAGTTTAGCCAATAAATTATTTGCTTGATAATAATTATACTTAAAAAAAATATATTTTCCTTTTAACCTCATTTTGATTTTGTAATTCAATTCCCGAATAAAATATTAAGGTTACCAAAACGTGTTGTAGTTAAATAGTACTCTTCAGTTCTACATAACGAGAAAATTCATGGTTGAATTCTCCCTAATTCTAATTTAAAATTGAAAATCAATTTTAAAAAATGAAAAAGTGATAATGGTATTATTCTTTGTAATGTAAGAAAATCATCTCACCCAATGATTTTGAATTTAAAAAAACTGAAGATTAATCTTGACTTTGTACATAGTAAATATTATCATTGATTAAATCAAACTTTTCCCTAGTGATTGTGATTATAAATTTCTGATTTCTTTTTCTGAATCAATATACCCATTCAAATATAGCAAACTGAATATATTGGTTACAAAAATACGGATGAATTCAAATAATAACTCATCTCCAGAAATGAACTATAAATTTCATTACAATGTGTTTGATATTCTCCTGAATATTTATACACCTTGTAATTTTCACTTATTCAATAGAAAAATATATTTTTCATATCCTCTGAGATACATCATTACAATGTGTTAGATACTTAATTATAGTATATTTTATAATAATTCATGATAATAAAGTACTATAATGGAATATCAAATAAATCTCTTATAATTAAGCATCATGTACACTAAACTAAAATGTAATATACATTATAAGATAAAGGCAAAAACTTGCGGTAGGCGGGCCTAAACGGTTTAGGCGGATTTTATCCTACCCAAATGGGTTGACCCATCCCAAATAGGGTTTATTATATGGGTTTGGGTTTGAATTAATGGATAAAACCCGTCTAAATCGTTTAGGCCGGCCTAACCCAAGACCTTCCCTAAGATAAAGTACTAATTCGAAGTTCTTCACATAAAAATGATTTCTTATTTGAACGCACCCGCACCGTAGGTAGGGCATGTTCTTATAAATGTAGATATTTTCTTTAGCATTAGGATTTGGGACAGCTTGTTGTGGTAGATTATAGGACTAAGGGTCATGTGAGGCAATGACATTGCACGTGACAAAAGCCCTTCAATTATTTGGTGTACAAACATCATGTGTGTGTCCATAATCGGCAATCTCCAACCCGACACGATAACCCGTCACGAAAAAAACGGGTTGGGTCAATTCATTTAATTTTTGGGTCAGTTTCGGGTCAACCCGTCCAACCCATTTAATTTTCAGGTCGGGTTCGGGTCAATCTCGGGTTGACCCGCGAACCCATTTGACTCACCAATAATATTAATTATTATTATTTATGAAATATAATTACATAAAAATTTAATAAATAAAATATAGCTAAAAACC
The DNA here is from genome assembly GCA_026898455.1 of Plectranthus barbatus. NCBI lineage: Eukaryota > Viridiplantae > Streptophyta > Magnoliopsida > Lamiales > Lamiaceae > Plectranthus > Plectranthus barbatus. Next base: position 190,036 of record JAPKLW010000795.1, on the reverse strand, counting down.
AAAATTTTTAAATAATTAACACATTTTTTTATTTTTTAAAATAATTAAACAGGTCATTTCGGGTCAGTTTCGGGTTGACCCGAAAATAAACAGGTCAGGTTCGGGTTGAGATTTCTGACCCGAAAAATATACGAGTTGGGTCCGGGTTGACGTGTCGCTTGTTATTATCAGGTCACAACCCGACCCGCCAACCCGAACCCGACCCATTTGCCACCCCTAGTCCATATGAATCAACCAATTATATAATCTCATTGAAAACCGCAAAATGTCACAACTTTTTCTCCATACCATAATATTGAATGAGGCCATAAAATGATGAGTATTTATTCAATAAAATACTAAATTTAACAAATAAAGGATTAATGAAGTGCATTTTCCATATGCTATCTAGCATGTTATACACAAATGACAACTCAGACAAGAGAATAAATAATTGAAAAAAAATATAAAACCATATTACTACTATCTCACAGCAAGCAAAACCGAATAGAAGATTTGTCTAGACGTATGCAGATAGAATCATTTATGCTACAAAAAAGAGGGGGAAAAAATATTCTAATTTTTGGAGACTTTAATGTACAGACATTTGAATGAAGAATTTAGCAAATTATGGAGTGATGAATGAAGGGTTGCCTGAACAATGGAGGTAGGAGGTGAGACGCAACGCCACATCAGCTCCACGGGTCATCCCATCCTTTAGGACCATCTCTCTTGATGAACTCCATTATGGCTTGGACAGCTTCCTCTGCTCGGTTGGACAGCGAGTGGTTTCCGTATTCTATTTCAGCTTTCTCTGCACCGCCCATTGCTCTACACAACCTGGACACACCAAGGTGTTGGTCAAGTACGAGGGCAAGAATCATAGATGGACCCGAGGGGTAAATAAAGTTGACATTCTTGCCTGTCAACCAGCGCTTTCTTGTCCACATATTCTGGTATGTATTCGTCTCCCATGGAAAACATGACCTGCAAGAGAGTATTTGCGGTTATTGATAACAAATATGGATGAGAAATTCAAAAACAGAGAAATGATTCTTCTGTGAGCATAGCTATAGTCATCTAACACTGAGGGTGCACTATTAATTGAATTCTAGCTGTACTTGTTAGAGATTCAGAGCTTCGACATATTCTAGCTCTAAGCAAATGAATTCGAATGAGACGTACCAGGGTAGGTGTGTTGGACATGTGCCCGATTTTCAGCCTCAATTGGTCTTCACTGAAGTCGGAACTGAACATGTCATCATCGCCATTGTATGCAGAGAGAGAATGATATCTGGATGTTGCTCAGAAACAATAAGTGAATTAGTTCTCCCATTAAAAAAAAAAAAAAAAACTCATTCAAATTACTCACCTATAGGCAGTAACGGGAGAATCTGGATTGGCTTCCCTTGGCATCAATTCTGATCCACGGCCTTCATTGATCATTGTTGAGGCCAAATCAATCATGGAGGCAGTTTCTGGGAGAGTAGCTCTGTATTCACGGTCGCTAACAGGAGCCTGGAAATTGGATCAGCAAAATAAAATTTCAAAAGATAGTAAATCGAACTGAAGTGTTACTAAGATTTAAAAAGAAACAATCTTTCAGAGCTGGGACTGTCTGAAAAGATATCATATGATAAATAAACAGAACAGATAACCTGTAAAATGGCTGCACGAACTGCTCTCGAGCATGCTGCATTAGTGCGCAAGTAATACACAATATCCTACAGTAAATCAAATGAGCATTAGCCGCCATTTGTCCTCATGAAGAGAAGGCCATGAATTTCGTTGATGAAAGGGGATATCCCAATCTAAATTCAATAGACGTGGATCAAAATTCAGACAACCATTCACTAAAACGGAATCAGCTAATCACCTGGCATCCAGTACTGTGTCCAAGTAGCACTACACCTTCAGAGTCTTCCTTATTTATAAGGTAACTAATTAATTGATCGAGCTCCTTCGCATCCTTCAGGACAATAATAAGAACTTAAGCAAACAGAGTAACAAGAAAAAAATCATCACATAAACTCCACAACACTATAGAAGGTGAAATAGTAAGCAATGTCATTTATGGAGCAGAAATTTACATTGATAAATTTCAAATTGCAACACACAACAGTATAGCCCGTGAATATAACAGTTGAGAAATCATAAATTCTGAGACGACACAGAAAGCATTGTAGAGCAAAAACAATTCATTCTCCCCATCTATAATAATGTCTTTCTAAGTGAAGTTACACACAACTTCTCCGTGAATTTAAAACTGCATGGTTTACAATGATAGTACAGTCATATAGATGAATAATATTCTTAACTACAATTATAGCGCATTGATTTTCTCATAGTACATGGGAAGTTCTGACGGAGATACCGGTCTGGCCAACTACAGTAAATGCCTCAACATCCGTAATTGTTGAACATACAAGAATATTATCACTAAAAATAAGCACATAAAAAGAACAAAATGACAAGTCTGCAAAGGGGCATTAAGATTAACTCTATTAGCTCAAAAAAACATGAATTTGACAGGGAAAAAAAAAATTACTTCTCTCAAGCTTGAGAGGCCATATCCACTATACGATGACGAAAACAGAAATTGAACTAGTGACCAGTGCTCTTTCTCCAATGCAATTGCCAAAGGCTCCAAATACCTAGAAAAATGAAAATCAAATATATCAGGATGAAAAAATAGATGTATTGATAGTGTAATTGATAAGATGGTCGTCTATTCATGATATGAACATGTTCACCAAAGAGAAAGTAAGTCTGCACACTTAATTCGAGTTACAAAAGAAAACTGTGCATAGATTATTGATCACTCAGAACCTGAAACCATGAATCTAAAGTTGGAATACAAGAGGTGCGAGAATCTGGCTACAAGAACATAACATATTGAAACTTTTTAATGTCTTCCAATTGTCATGGTGTATGACAAAATCTATATAGTGTGCAAAAAAAAAACACTATCAGACATTCAGACTACATTGATATGCATTTTTGTAAGCTACTGCTCCCTTCTTATTGTTCCCGCAATCGTGTATATCTTTATAGAGGAAGGGTGCACAGCTGGATTGCCTCTTAAGTTCAACCTTTCCAAATGAGATCTTATGTTAGTGGGTACAAGTTCCATTTTGTTAGGTCTATGGTCATAACCTCTTGATGATTTAATAACAATGATTAATAAACGAGATGATGAAAGAAAGAAAACAGAATGTGCCATGCAAACTGCAAATTACCATAGAAAACATTAGCAGGGGGTAAAAGGTAAATATGATAATAAAAAGTGACCAGCTTGAATAACATACTCAGTGGCCAAAAACCCATCAGTCAGTCCGCCAATAAAAATAACTTGTTGTTTATGATCACCTGTTTTAAAAGCAACCTGTACCAAAACAGTAAAAAATTGAAGACATGGAGAAATGTGGACTTAGAAAAACATTATAAGGTAATAGCAAAATGAGCAAAAGGATATGCAATTAAAAAGAACCACAAGACTACGTAACGAGATAACAATGTGCGACAAAATATATGTAAATAGTACACAAGAAATATATTATATGGTTAATGTTAAATTGTATTAATAAATTTCAAATTTGAACCTCATTTTTACAACCATTTATCAGTCTAGATTTACTCTTTCCGTGTTGATACATAGAGTGAAACAGAATGTGCTTGAGATGCATAGTCAAAAACATAGAAATCTAGCATATGCATCAGCTGTGAATTCTGACAATGATGCTGTAAGAACAATAGTGAACACTTAAAACAAACAACATTTAACTAGAACAAACATGAAAGAAACAAACTCTGCCCTTTATGAACAAAATATTGCTGATTACTCATAGTTGGCAGAAATTTATGAGTTACTTACCAAGAATGTGTATATTCCACTAATCAATCTAAACATCTCCAATAAAAATTAAAACTATCCACGACTATTTTCCATTTCTCTAAATAATCAGGATCAGCTTTCACTCTGAACCTTCACGCGAAAATGATTCACTAACAACCCAATATCAATCCACAAGCTCATTTCTCAACACCACCACTCAATACTCAGTATCTAAACTGAGATCACAGATCGAAGTGCCAAAACAAAATGCCTTCACTAAGTTGCTTGGGCCTTTCTTTTCTTTATAATTTTTCATCGTTTAATAATATTAACAGAAAAAACAAGCTTTATCTGCACTCCATAGCTCAACTTCAAAACTCAAACCATGAGAGTGTAAAACAATCCCATTTCAGAATCTTGATCTCTAATTTAGCAACACTCCTACAAACTCTATAGAGGATATCACAAACAAACCATTACTTAAACAAACACTCAAATTCAGCTCGAGAAACGAGTACAGCTATAAAGGATCGATCAATCAAAACCAGAAACGAACAATCGTTATTTTGTTTGTTTCTTCCTAATTTTCACTAATTATGAATAATTTTCATTTCCCTTACCTGAATTGGTTTCGGACCGTACTTAAACATCACCCCTCGAAATTGTCGCTTTTTGTTAATCGGTCCAACTCCACCTCCAGCGCCTTCTCCAGCAGCGGCGGCGGTTGACATGTTGTTGGGAGTCTTGACGGAGGCAGAGCGGCTGCGGACAATGCCGGAGAACCAAGAAGTGCCTGATGGCGCCGTCTGCGGCGGCGCAGAGATCGAAGACGGCGTCGAGGGATTCATATTAGAATTCTCCATTGAAATTCAAAAAATCCATCTTCACTACACTGAGTTAAAACACTTTTAAATTTCCCCTTTTTGAATTACTATTTCTTTTCCACGCGATTTATGTGGTAATTACTCCCTTAAATATCAAGAAAATCTCGTTTTTTAAACTAATCGAAATATTTAATCAGTGAGCAAATTTTAGTTCAACCGTTAAATTTTAATACACCGCTGTCTTCCCATTCATGATTGATGGATTTAATTATTTTGTTAAAACTACTTAAAAATATTACTCCCACCGTCTCATTTCAATTAGCACACTTATCAAATTAGGCAAAAACTTGCGTTAGGCAGGCCTAAACGGTTTAGGCGGGTTTTATTCTACCCAACCCAAATAGGGTTTATTAATCCCAATTAAGGTATATTATATGGGTTTGGACTTGGGTTAATGGATAAAACCCGCCTAAATCGTTTAAGTCTGCCTAACCCAAGACCTTCCCATCAAATTTGGCGTCCACCTTTCAAAAAAGGGTGATTCTATTCATAGCCCACAAATTTCTCTTTATAGCCTCTTAAATAATTAAAATTCAAATAATTTTTTTAATGGACATATTTATCCCTGTAACTCCAAATAAAAACAACCTTGATAATCAAATCGTAATTGTTCTTCGCGGCTACAGTGAGCAAATAGCGATTCCGGGAGCTTTTCATCGCAAGCATTTACAGAAACTCACACTCGATCCTTATCATGACAGTACCTAGTTACCACCATTAACAGCCCTAAAAACAATTAAAAAGTACAGTCAAATAAAGGAGGAAAAATATCTGAGTTCGATGGATTTTGCGCCCTCATTTTTTAATCGCTATCATAAAATGAAGACATGCGAATTCAAATTAATATTAAATTTGCATAATCACCTTTCTCTGCAAAGAAATTACATGTTGCACTGCAACGAAGAACTTATCATTGTTTTGAAGCAATTATCTTTAACCACAACCAATTAAATCTGGTGAAAAATAATACTATAATTGATTAATTAAATCGATAATCTAGAATCTTGTGAGGTTTTCTTGAATTACGATTTGGGTTTTGGTGAAGTAAAATCAATAATTTTATGAGAAATAAGAAACGGTGGCTATATTCTTAAATTTTAATTAATGTTTTGAATTGGAGGTTGAGGGTAAATTAGTAATTTAAATATAAAATATATTTATTTTTAAAAAATGTGGCTATATTTGGAATTACCCTTCAAAAAATGGCAACCTTTTCACACTCAACAATAAAATATTAATCCCACTAACTCATTCTACACTCACAACTCTTAATTTTCGTGTCGAAAAGAAACATATCAATTAACATAGGACGGAGGGAGTATTTTTAAATTCATTTGAAACTCGATTCTAGATTGATCCAGACCTAGAATATGGCGGCCCAGATCTTTAGAGAATGAAATTTTTAGGCCCATTTTATCATCGTTTTTTTTTAAAAAAAAATTATATTAATTTAAACACAAATTCCTATACCATTATATTTATCAACAACCTCCAACTATTTCAATATATAATTAACATTTCTTATCCACATCATCAACTATTACTTAATCCAACCACATTATTTTTACAAAGTTTATCAATGGTTAATCAACGACCCAACATCATAATTTTTAATCTTTTTATTGGTTTTATTTAATTTTATATTTAAATTTTTATTATATTATTGTATTTATAAAAAAATAGTACATCAGTCAAATAGAGACAAATGTCATATTACTATTAATCTATCAATAAAGAATTAAAAAAAATATATGTGGGATCCACATACCATTGTGATAAGGGATGTCTATTGGGCTAATCCATCGGGTTTCGGGCCAGCCGTATCGGGCTGCAGGTTAATTGATCCAGATTGAATCGGGCTGGAATTTTTTCTGGCTAAATTTTTTTCACCCTAACCCTAAATCATTGATTTTCGGGCTAACCCGTCGGGCCAATGAATTTATTAATTATTTTTATTTTTAATATATTTTCAATCTTTTAATATTTTAAATAATAAAAAATAAACAAAATATTACTTTTCTCTTATAAAAAATGCATAACACATCACAAATTTTTAGATAATGATAAATTTAACTATTAAAAAAAATTATTTTTTATTTTAGAAATATTTTTAAATTCATAAATAAATAAACTTACCTATGTATTGAATACTATTTGAATAAAATATAATTATATAACTTAAAACTTAATTAATAAATATGATCTTCAATATTATGAGTAAATTTAGTACAATAATTATGATACATATATTAATAAAAAAAATAATCGTGTTAATCGGGCCAACCCATCGAATTTCGGGCTCAACTCTATCGGACCTCGGTTTATTCGGTCCAGACTATTTGGGCTAAATTTTTTTTGGGCCAAAATATTTTAACCCTAATCCACATTTTAACTCGAGTTAATCGGGCCAACCCGTGAATTTCGGGCTAAATTTACATCCATAATTGTGATCACATTTGGTGGCTTACCTAAATTTATGCAATTTGCTCTTTTTTAATACTCCCTCCGTCCCACTCCAATTGACACACTTACTAAATTGGGCGTCCCAACCAAATTGACACATTTCTAAAAATGGCAACTTTTTCACAGTCAACAATAAAATATTAATCCCACTAACTCATTCTACACTCTCAACTCTTAATTTCTGTGCCGAAAAGAAACATGTCAATTGGCATGGGACGGAGGGAGTATTTTTTTTTAACTTGTTGATGTGAGATTGAATTGGGTGAGAGGTTGCTGTTAAATTTAGTTTGAATAGATTGGCCAAAGGTTCAATTATATTCCAAATTATGTCTTTTTTCTCAAATTTATCCCAAACTATGAAAATGTTTAAATAAATACCCAAACTATCAAAAACTATACAAATATATCCCGGATCATTTTTTCTGATGAACGGAAAGCTGACTGTATTATCGGAATTCTATGTCAGCAAATTGATGCCATGTGTTATTTAATATTATTTTTTTTAAAAAAAAACACACAATTTTTAAATTCACCCACCACCATCTCTGATTCTCTGACCCTGTTGCCGATTCACAGTGTGAAATTATTGAATGAAACCACCTCTTTTCAGAATCAATCTATGGAAATCCTTCTAAAACACATTTTCAATTCATCCATACTCTCACTCCCTCAATTCTCCTACGCTGCCTTGTTCACCGGAAAAGACCTCCTCAAACAATGGCAGCACATCCCCGCGCACGCAGTACATTGCAGCCCCCACCCCACGGCTTTCCTTACTGCCACAATGTGGCGATGTAACTTTGAAACCGCCCCCAGATGCTCAGCGACTACAGTCAGTCGTTGCCCCTGTACGATCGCTTTCTCCCGCACTATTTAATGTTGTTGAATCGCGCTCGTTCGCCCCTCCGGCCTTTTCAATTAAAAAAAAAGACATGAGGGAGATGCATTTCTTCTGTAATGAGCTTTAAGCATTAATTTCTTTGATCATTTTCTGTGCAATGATAATTTGCCATTCTAATTGTATTCAATCTTTATTCAAAATGTAAATTGTTTCTTATTTGGAACAACAAATTCTTGTTTTCATTGCCAAAAACAATGTCTACATTTATATATAGACATAGACATAGACTTCTGATCTCTTATTTAAATGGCCAGAAAGGGTAATTTGCAATCCATTTATCCTGTCCCTCAATGTTTGACTAGGTGAGTAATGTTAGGAACTCAAAATATCACATATAAGTTAAGTTTTGGTATCTGTGACTGTGAGCTTTTCTTAGGAGATGTAATGCTTTGTAGTTCTTTTCATAATTTTTCTCCTATAAATTCTGAGGACAACAGAAAATAATTAGAGGGATGATAGGTCCATTTTGGGTTTAGGGATCAAAGATTTTTCCCTTAATTATTGTCCACATCTCAATTTTGGAAGAAAGTATATAGGATAGCAGAAAATGAGAGGGATGATAGGTCGTATTTTTAATTTTTATTTTTTAAATTTTATTTTTTATTTACCACCAATTTAAACTCATATTAAAATAATTATAAAAAATATGTTATTAACATATTAACCAAAAAATAAAGAATTACATTAAAAGATAAATCGAGTTTAGACATAAGCCTTACAACCAAATGTGGCCAAGGCGAAGAGATACAACAACCTAGCAAACTAAGTGCCTAAACAACAACATGAAAACACCTAGACAAAGCTTCAATCTAGCAAAGCCACGTGGCACCTACTGCACCCAATCAACACCTCCAACCATCAGGAAGAATACACACAGCAGCAAGGAGGCAACATCAAGCCAGACCACAAGATACCCAAACCATCGACCAACAACATTGGTGCCATCAATAAAGAGTAGCAGCAGGGTGGCATCAAGTAGCAATCAACAGCAGCACCATAGTATGTAAACAGCAACCAGCAACATCAGAAACATCAGCAAAACTGCATGACCAAATAAGTCCAATATATAAATTTGAACAAATTAACACATTTAAGCCCACAAGAAGAACTTTAATATTTTTGTTCCAAGATTCAGTAGAGGCAGCATATCTACCTAAGTTGCAGTAGCTGAATTTATCTGGAAAAGATCTAACTAAATCCTCAAAGCATTTCGTAGTTGCCCATCATTTCAATCATTATATAATTGCAAATATATAACTAGGTGTAAAATGCATTAAAGAAAATTAATAGAAGGAATAAAAGAATACTTCCTAACAAGTGCAAAACAACATACCAGTCATAGTCCTTTTTGTCTCTGTCTGCATTGAGCAGATCACTACTCTCTCATCGAGCAGGAACAGAGACTCCATAAACAATAAAAGCAAATTCCAAGTGAGACAATAAAACAAAATCTACAAGAAAATGCACCAAAAAAAGCTTATGAGAGACCAAAATTATAACTTGAGTAAACCTACTAGCATGTAATGGGAGAGCAAAGTAAAACACACAAATCTGAAATAAAATGCAAAGCCATCATACACACATCTTCCCATGAAAGCAAAGCATAGGGAAAGCAACCAGCGAATCAAATTGACATCTAAAAACATCTCTTTTGAGGAAGCAAAATAGTTCAAGATGAATATAAGGAACTCTAGCTTGGCAAATATGCCAAACAAAATATTGCTATTTGTGCAAAATCTTCAGCAACATCTTTGGAACCATAAGTTAAAATGCACTTGAAGAGTTGTATATCATTAGTCAAAAGATGACTGGATGATATGCCATATCATCTGGAGTAATCAATCATGGAACAAGAAAAAAAACCTTACATTTTCTCTTGCATATATTTGCTTCTTTTAACAGTTTATGAGTCCATATTGGGTACATTTTGATGAACATTAGGATTCTGGATCTGGCCGACCATAAGATTTCCATTTTGTTGAGGTAACCTAGGCAACATAGGACAAGAAGACCTATCAAGAAAATCACAAGTGTTAGGAAGGAAGACAAAACAGAGGGTGCAATAAAGATTCTGAGAATATTGAAAAGATAAGGTCACAGACCTTTGAAAAATGCACCAGAAAATCAACAGATAAACAGAAAAAAAAATTATCATTCCGCAAACATTGAAAGCAAATGCATACGACAAAGTATCATTCCATTTTTTTAGAGTAATCATATATTCATAAATATGACATTTATCTGTAACAGTGTATACAAATGAAAAAAAAAACAATGTATACAATGGAAAAAAACACTCTTTTGAGAAAACGGATTGACATTTATCTGTAACAGGATCAATTCTAAATTGACCTCAAATTGATGTTTTGCTTGAATAAATCGGATTTTGCAGCTATACCGTGGAGACCATGTATACAACTATCGTTGAAGTCGCAGTTGCACTGACTGCACTTGTGGCCATTGAGAGCATGTAGGGATCAGTACTAAAGGAAACATTAGATCTCCTATTCTTATCACATAATGTTATCCTCCGGTGGTGAATAAGTTTGTCTGTATCTGGGCACAGGTCTTGTTACATTGTTCTTGTATCATACATTAAACTCTTCGCACGAAGGCATTTGCGATGTGCCTCAATCCATTTTCACAAGCAGGTTCACCATGCTCCACAATGCATTCATCCCTCAACACAATAGCCACATCAATTAAATTTAACTCGGGAGAAAAAGAACAAGAAGCAGAAGTAGCAACGCACAAACCTGTGAAAAAAGACTACAACTATGTACATTGCAATGTCTGTGTATGAAATCACCATTATTCCATCCCATGCTCTCTCTCCAAGAAATTGTGCGAAAAAAAAATTAAATACAACAAAAATAGCAAGTTATTTCTTATTTCTCGTTCACAAAAACCAGTAGAAGTAGAGTGTCAAACCTTGCAAAATGCTTAGTCTTAACAATTACCAAAAATTAATGTTCAACTTGCCAAGCTAATTAAAACAAAATCAACTACCAAAAATCATTGTTCAGCTTGCAAAGTTAATTAAACAAAATCATTTATCAACATTATCTACTAGCGACTTCTAACTATCTTGTTGTTGCACCTCAGCATTCTCCCTTCGTCTTCTCACATTGCGCTAAATAGTAAAAGATAAAATATTTTTAATTCATTATAAATTATAAAATCAAATAAGAATTAAGATATAGATGTCACCTTATCACTCTGTTTATCATCGATTATCGAACTTTGAGCATTTTTCCTTGGTCTTCCAGCCTTACGCTAAACATTAAACAATAAAATATTTTTAATATAAGAAAATATATTGTGAAATTAGTGCAAGAAATAATAAGACATTTTACCTTAGGCACTACATCAACAATTGGTTTTGGATCAGGACATGTTCGTGTATTGTGGCCAAATTTACCACATCTACGGCATGACATCTTTATTCCAACCTTTGTCCATTTACTTTTAGCTTGATTAACTTCCTCACTAGGATCTCTTATCCTATTTTTTCTCGGTCTTCCAGGTGGTCTTATATACTCGGGGGGAAGAACAGGCGGTTCATTAACAGTTGGCCAATCTAAAGGCCCACCCATAGGAGTTAATCCATGCTTATATGCGTCAATAGCATTTTTCCTATAGTAGAACATATCAACGTATGTAACAAGGTCATCTCTAATATGAAATATGAAAGCAATGGCATGCACACAAGGAATCCCAGTCAACATCCACCATCTACAAGTGCATTCTCTATTGTGCAAATCCACAATATAAACATCATCCTTATTCATGCAATTGTGTACTTCGTACTTGTTGTCAACAGCAGGGATCAAGTCAAAATTCTTCACATGGGATTGAATCTTTTCGAGCTTTTTCCTAATATTAGGACACAAAATATCTGTACAATTATTCAAGGATTTGGCAATATCATACATTCTTCCCATCAAATGTAGTCTGATGTCCTCCAACATGTCTATGAGTGATTTATCTCTAAAGTCCAGTATATAACTATTGAATGTCTCACAGATATTGTTATCCACTATATCAGACCTCAAATGTAGTGATACTAAAGACTTACAGAAAGACTGAGGAAGTCTAGAAAAGAAGTCATCATATGCAACCACTGACTCATTCTTTATTTCACTCATTTTCAATTTAAATTGAGTTTCACAAGTGCTCATAACTGATTGCCAAAACAACATTTTCAATTTTGGACCACTATGCATCTTCTTCCAATTAGCATAGACGTGTCTGACACAATGTCTATGTTCTGCATTCGGTGCTAATTTTTATATCCCATTTATCAAGCCCTGAAAGTATATTTCATAATTAAATCACATAAGATGAAAGTATATTAAATAAAATAAATTAATTAAGAATAATACCTTCTGTTTGTCGCTCATAAAAGTCCATCCATTGCCATCATTGATGTTAAACTCTTGAAATAGCAAGTCAAAGAACCAAGTCCATGTTTCTTTATTCTCTTTCTCCACTACAGCCCAACCTATAGGGTACATTTTGTTATTACAATCCTTACCAACAACACTTAATACTGCCCCTTCAAGAACGGTTTTCAAGAAACAAGCATCAAAATCAATCACTCTTCTGCATCCTACCATGAAACCGGCTCTCAAAGCTGAAAACCCAATATATATTCTCTGAAAAATAGGTTTATCTCTTTTATCTAAATAAGTCTTCAATTCAAACCTCCCAACTTTGCCCATCTCTCTTAAATACAAAACATAAGATCTTATCTTGCTATGATGACTCTCATACGACCCTCTAAGCTTTTCAATTGCCTTCATCTTTGCTCTGTAGCATAAACTCCGAGAAACAGTGGTATCATAAGTTACTCGAATATCCTTTATCGTATCCTTTGTGCCATATCTTGGATTTCTCTTCAATATGGGTATTATGATTCCTGATAGCCACTCACTTGTTGCTTGTCTGTTGTGAACAGCTCTAACACAATTATGTTCCCCCGTGTATGATTTAATTAAAAAAGTAGGTTCTCCATGCAAGTTACTAGCATAAAACCTCCAAGGGCATCCATCTTCGCAAATAGCTTCAAGTTTGTCTGTACCAGTTTTTTTCCATCTAATATTATGTCCATTTACTATTGCCCGCAAACTCACACCATTCTTACACTCATTATAATCCTTGAATGTGAACCCAACATTAAATTTCAAATTCTTATGGTCACACGTCTTATCATAATTCTCACATTTCTTACCATTCAATTTTGGCATCCCAGCTATTGCACCCAAATCTTTATCATTTCTTGCTTTAGCTCTGATTTCAACTAATTCTTCATTATCAGATAGCAAATCATCATCTTCAGTTTCAACAGAAGTTTCACTATCATCACTTGTCTCATCATATATTGTATCACTCTCATTAGACATCTTTCTCCCATTCTCATTCTCAACAGTTAAATCACCGGTAAGAGCAACAATATATATTTTCAGACACAATAAGCTATCATACTGAACATTTAAATCCAGATTTTTTTTCAAACTTTCTTGATCATGAAAAAAATGATACTTTTCTGACAGCCTCTCATCTCTTAAAGCATATTTCACAGAACTAACGTATCCATTCAACTTGACAAATGTCTATAGCTCATCATACGTTAAGGAATCAATATCATAATGATAATGTACATTGATCTTACCCCCAATATAATTATTGTTGCCCGTAAACATTCCTCCATGATGAATTTCTAATGTAATGAGACGATCCAAATAATTCATGGCATTTAACCCTGTTATTTGAGAGAAAAAATAGTTAGAACATTATGCCGATGTCAAAGAGTTACAAATCAAAGTCTCATGCTTAATGCCTCTCTTTGGTATAATCGAACCTTTTGTGCAAGGAAACAACTTAACCACCCAAATTAAGATATCTTTTCCGAAAAATATATTTCATATCCAGAAAATCGTTAATCATAAATTTGCTATTCTATTAGGCATTAGCAATTTTAAGATTTTCATCAGAGAAAATGGAATGACTGATAACAACAGCAAATGTTGTGCTGCAGAGTACAACCCCTGCCGCTGTCAACACTGCCAAGCTATCGCAATTACTAAATTATTCATTTTTTCAGTTCATCAAAGTTTCTTGTTTGTTATTGTTTTTTTTCCCTTATTTTGGTACAGAATTTTGTTTTAGCAATTTGGAAAAAAACCCAATTAAACAAAAAGAAAAAGTTTATGACTAATTGTGAAAGGAGAGTAGACAAACATGGAGAATCGTCGTCTTCGTCGTGTTCAATCGTGTTATAAAATTAGTTTTGGAGAAGAGACAATTACGAGTTGGAGAAGAGAGAGTAGCGTGCAAGACTGTTTAGATTTTTGGGGTTTTGAGGTTTTAAGAAAAAAAAATATTTTTAATTATTATAAAATTATTATTTTTTTAAATTATATTGAATAACACGTGGCATTCACATATGACAACAATTTGCTGACATAGAATTCCGATAATACAGTCAGCTTTCCGTTCATCAGAAAAAATGATCCGGGATATATTTGTATAGTTTTTGATAGTTTGGGTATTTATTTAAACATTTTCATAGTTTGTGATAAATTTGAGAAAAAAGACATAGTTTATGATATAATTGAACCTTTGGCCGATTAGATTCTACCGGAATAACCTACAACCCAAAAAGGAGGGCTGACTCAAAATCTAAAAGGCTAGCTTGGTTGATATTTCTATTTTCTAGGGAGATTGATAATTTTTTTTAAAAAAAATTAAGTTACACTATAGATCAATTTATTTTTTAAAAAATAATATGAAAACACAATTTAAAATGCAGTATAAATCGATTAATCGCATCAGTTGGCACCAAACAAGAAAGTATTTTGTTGAACAATTGCCATATGACACGTCCACATTATGTCATGTCAAACTGTAACGTTCAATCAATCTTAACTGATTAATCCAAAATACAATCTTTTACTCCCTCCATCCTATATGAATTGTCCACTTTGTTTTTGGCACAATAACCAATAAGAGTAGAGATAGAGGAAATTAATATTTTATTAGTGAGTGAATATTATTTTTCCATTTTAAGTAAGTGGACAATTAAATGAGACGGACAAAAAAAGAAAGGTGGACAATTGAAGTGGGACGGAGAGAGTACATATTTTACTTTCTTGTTATTAAATAAATGGAACAAATAAAATTTATGAATGCCACCCATAACCAAAAGATTAAATATTTACATTATCTTAGAAATACATAAATTTTAAATTAATGGAATTTATTTAGAAAAAAAATGTCATACCTCATCGGATCCGTTGAAAGAATAAGATAGCAAAGATTCTTGACAATTCAGCCGCTCCACACCACACACCTACCACGTGCTATGTGTGATCCAATTTTCTGTCTCATTGTTAAATTAAATTCTTCTTTTTTTTTTAATATATATTTTTGAATTTTCTACTGCAACTAACTACAACTACAATCCACCAAAATTCGTGTATCTGATTGCAAAAAAAAAAAAAAAAAAAAATCAAAATTAACTTTGTTGTTTAAAAAGTGACAAATTTATTAAAAGTTTTTTGAAATATTTCATTTTATGTTATGCATGAAGGTGGTCCGAAACATATTTGCAACATTAATAATTTTTAATTGATCGAGTATTTATAATGTGTTGAAACATAACTACTTTATGCATACTCATGAAAAATCACAAAGTTAAAGGAATTACCACATTTGAATCATTTGACCTTTCCATAATTCATAACACACTAATATTAACTACACATAAGTTATTACTTATTACACATTAAATATCTCCATCTATAAATAAGTTAGAAATGCTCACTTATCCATAATATATTAATATGCCAATATAATATTAGTGGTGGAATTAATTTTAATTATTTTCGAACAACTCTAATTTATTACTACATTAACATGTATTTGCGGTGGATATGCGAATGTTCATGTTGAGTAATTATTATAATTGGATTATTTGTCATAAAATACAAACTTGGTCTTAATGAACTATATACCCTAATGCTCGCGAGAGATTACACATATTTTAAACTTTTGAGTTTTAACTGATTTTTTCTTTTTAATTATTGAGTTAGGAGAGAAACAGAGCTCCCTATTTTCTACTGAAGAGTCTTGAACATATAATCTATTTAATATTTAAATATTTTCTCAATCATGCGTTAATTAATTATTTACTATAAATATAACATATATCCATTTCATTAATATTCCCAAATACATTAGTATAAAGAATATACAATTTTATTACTCCCTCCGTCCCGGCTGAATTGTCCCGGTGACTTTGGGCACAATAACCAAGGAATGTGAGTGTAAAGTAAGTTGAGTGGAATTAATATTTTATTGTTGAGTGTGAAAAAATTGCCTTTTTAAGTAATGGGACAATTGAGGTGGGACGGACGAAAAAGAAAAGTGGGACAATTGAGGTGGGACGGAGGGAGTACAATAAAAACCCATCACAAATATAAGATCATTTCAGTCTTTAGACACACTCCGCAACTCTGTCTCTCTCCTCTGACAATCGCACTCGCAGATATCCAGTGGTTCTCGCTTCACTGTTCACACTACTGCCACGCGATCAGTTTAGAACGCAAAGTGAAGCTCGAAAGGGAGGAGGAGGAGATTCCTTCTTGAACGTACAACTATGCGCTTTGTAAATGCGGCGGCGCTGCTGTCTATAGCGTTCAGGAACGGCGGGGGTGGTCCGATGCTAGGATCGGAGATTGAGTTCGGCACCATATGGTGGTACGCTTACGCGGGAATATCGTGTTTCTTGGTCCTATTCGCGGGGATAATGTCCGGCCTGACGTTGGGCCTCATGTCGTTGGGTCTCGTCGACCTCGAGATCCTACAGCGGAGCGGAACTCCCTCCGAGAAGAAGCAGGCGGGTAGGAAAGATTTTTTTGCTTTGGAGCAGGAGTTTCGATCTTGTCATTTGGTTATGGTTGAGTTTTTATGATGTTTGTTTTGGCTTATGATGATTGGTTATGAGATAGCTTTAGTTGGATTTGGATTTCATTATGATTTTGATTGTTTTTTAATAATTGAGGCTCGTGATGATTCTTTTTAAGATAGCTGTAGTTAGATTTGATTTTGTTGTTGTTTGACTGTTTCTTATTTTATTAGTTTAGGCTCGTGATGGTTGATTCTAAGATAGCTTCAGTAAGATTTGGTTTTGACATGATGTTAATTTAGGTCTGTGATGGTTCTATGGTTAGCTGCAGTTGAATTTGAATTGTTTTTTGTGTTTATTTTTTGAGTTTCTTGTAATTATAGTTGTAGGTTGTGGAGGGAGATAATTTGCTTGAGAATTGAAGCTTTGCTGTTGTGGAAGATGGGAATTTGTTGTTCTTAGGGTTATCAGTCAGCTGTTCAAGTTTGGTGGTTTTGCTAGACTGGTTCAGAAAGATGTTACTTTTGTTTGTTTTCTTGCAGTAGTTCCGAGGTTGCTTCCTTAAGTGTGAAATGGATTAAAATGGAATTCTATATTGGAAGTAATGACCTTTGCGGGCTATTTTTTGCCATATGCTTTTTGGTTTACAAAAAGTCCTGTTCTTATAAGTGTAGGAATAGATTGGGTTGCTTGCAAAGTTTGCAGCGTAACCGGTAGTTAGGATTGCTGTTCGAAAAACATCTCAGCCACGAGGATATGGGCAAGATTTTGGTGGTCTGCTTAAACTTGTTTAATTTTGATGCGTGCTATATATCTTTCTTTCTTTGAACTAAAGTCTATTTGCTTCTCTTGTATATTTTTGCCCTTTCATCTGAACAAATTGAATTATCTCCAGCTGCAATACTTCCAGTGGTTCAGAAGCAACACCAGCTTCTTGTTACATTGCTTTTATGTAATGCTGCTTCAATGGAGGTACCAAATCGATCTGCTAATTTTATTTTTCTGAATATGTATAGCCAATTCACCAAATAAGCCTAAAATGAGCAAAGGTGCATATTCTTGCACCAATTGATTATTCAATTTTAGAGTTGTTTATCGTATATCTTATTGAACATGCGAAAAGTTCACTTCCATTTTATGTATGTCTTGCAGGCCCTTCCCATATACCTAGATAAGCTCTTCAATCAGTATGTAGCCATCATACTATCAGTTACCTTTGTCTTGTCATTCGGAGAGGTATTCATTTGTGCATCATTCATTTTTTCCCCAACCCCCTCTTATTTTCTGTTCATTCTCCTATAAATTTTTAATTTTTTTGTCAGGTTATCCCTCAAGCAATATGCACCAGATATGGGCTTGCTGTTGGTGCTAATTTTGCATGGCTTGTTCGTTTTCTGATGATTCTTACCTACCCAATTTCTTATCCAATTGGCAAGGTAATTTTTAATTGCCAATGTGTTATACCATTTTCTTTGGTCAAATTACTCATTGGTTTTTTACCTTAAAGATTCTCATCTACCTCATGGTCCCTTTATCTCCTGAGCCTAAACTAAGTAGAAACTTGTGCTTTTTAACATTTTAGGTTGCGTTTCTCGTGTGAGATTATGCTGAGCATTCTTGTTTTAGCAGTTAGCTTCTATGTGTGCTTCCTAGTGATTAATTACTACCAAAACATGTTTGTGAAGATATCTAGTCCTAACTATCAAATGTTGAAGTTTGAACTAATGTATATCAACTCCTGTATGTGCAATTCAGATTCTGGACTGGGTTCTGGGGCACAATGAAGCACTGTTTAGGCGAGCTCAGCTGAAGGCTCTCGTTTCTATCCACGGCCAGGAGGTAATAATACATGCAAGGTGCTATTATCTTTTATTTTATACTTGAAATTTTCCTTTTTGATTTTTATTATTATTATAGATTTACTTGCATTTTCTGTTATTGGATGATATTGTAATCGTTCAGATGAATGTTGAATCTTAATTTCCCTTGATTGGCATTAAGCTGTCTTATGTTTTTAGGCTGGAAAAGGTGGTGAACTAACGCATGATGAGACAACAATTATCAGCGGAGCATTAGATTTGACAGAGAAGGTATGATGTTAGCAGGCAGCCAGGCACAGCACCTCAAGCCATTGCTGCCTTTTCCCTCAATATTTTTATACTTTTGATTTATCTAAGTATCAGTAATGTTTACTAGTGAAATAGTGGATAGCAGCATGGATTTACCTAAGCTCTTTGATTTAATGCTTCAAATTCCTAAATTTACTGGCATCCCTGCGCTGGTTTAGTTCACCTGCCCAACTTTTACTGTCTCTCATTTTTCTCCTGCCTGCAATTCTGACCAGACTGCTGAGGAGGCCATGACACCAATCGAGTCAACATTTTCACTGGATGTTAATTCAAAGCTAGACTGGTAAGAATTTCTTGCCAAGTAGATATGTTTTCTTTACATTGTTTGAATACGAGTGCCAGTTTTTATCCATTAGATATGCAGTATTCCCTAATTACATGCAATCGTGGAGTTGTTCAATTTCTGGGTGCAGCTTGTACTCTACCTAAGCTCATGTATTTATTTAAGAGACTACTCCACATGAATTTGCTTGCATCGTCTCAGGGAAGCCATTGGCAAGATCCTAGCTCGTGGTCATAGTCGTGTTCCTGTCTATTCTGGGAATCCAAGGAACATTATTGGACTCTTACTGGTGAGTTTCTGACAATACCGAGCTCTCTATTTCTTATTTCTTTATCCGAAATGTGATTCTTACAAACATAACTACAATTAGGTGAAAAGTCTTCTCACGGTAAGAGCAGAAACAGAGACTCCTGTTAGTGCTGTTTCTATTCGAAGAATTCCTCGGTACGGTGTTGAATCCATGGCTATCCAGAAACAGAATTATTGACATGCTACCTATTGTAGTTTCAACTATGAAGATTTGAGAATTCATTTACACTGTTTCTTCCCAGCGTTCCTGCAGATATGCCCCTTTACGACATACTCAACGAGTTTCAGAAAGGTAGCAGCCATATGGCTGCTGTTGTGAGGCCCAAAGGCCAAAACAAGAGGCCTCCGATTATCATGGAGAAGTCGGAAGACTCGAATGGGGATTCAGATGTAACTACTCCATTGCTATCAAATAAAGAAGAAATGGCAGACAGTGTAATTGTTGACATCGAAAAGGTTTCAAGGCCTCCATCCAAAACTAACATCACATACAATGATGCTGTTGCGAATGCCCTGGCTGCTCCAGATGACTCTGAAGATGCTGAGGTTATCGGCATTATCACCTTAGAAGATGTATTCGAAGAACTTCTGCAGGTACATATTACCAGCTATCAACTCCTCCATCTCGATATAGTGTTTTTGTGTAGGCAGTTAACCCATAGTTCTTGGTTGCTTTTTATATGGCACAGGAGGAAATTGTTGACGAGACCGATGAGTACGTTGATGTCCACAAAAGGTACTTGAGAATTGGAGCTTAGATTTCTCTTTTGGAGAAAATTTATAAATTTAAATTTGACATTCTTTGGTTCTGCTGCAGGATACGTGTAGCAGCAGCTGCAGCTGCTTCATCAGTCGCGCGCGCTCCATCAACCCGGAGGTTGACAGCTAAAGGAGCTGTGCCTGTGAGTAAACTGTTTGTTAGAAAGTGAAGTCTGCTTATGATTTCTTCTTTTCTTTGCTACACTTGTTCCTTTTACTGATTGGAATCTGAGGTTGCAGTGGTGCCACACTTATGATAGCTGCTTCAAATCTCTCATCATTTTTGTTGCTGATTCATGCACACAGGGATCGCAGCACAAGCTTGCACAAACACCGAAAAAAGCAGGCGATGATGACCCGATTTGTGCAAAGTAGGCGTCAGTGCCATGACTCGGAGAGGAGTGTTGTGAATTTGGTTTAAGTAATAGCGAGATATTTTTTTCTATATGTAGAATCCAAAATTTTGCAATAATGTGCAATAAAATGTATGTTTTGCCGAGTTCAGAGTAACGTTATCTGTTGAGATTCTAGCATATTGCTTGTGTATTTCTATCTGAACAGTGAAGACCGAGCTGAAGAAAGCTTAACTGTTTGTTGCTTATCAAGCATCCATATGCGTGTATTCTTAGAGAGAGAGAGAAAAAAAAAAAAATAAAAAAAATTGAGTGAACGCATGTAGCCAGGTTTCCCCAGATGTGTATCATCTGAAAAACATACAAACGTTTCATACCAATTCTTGGCAAGAACTCAAGTATATCTCAATCATCAACGCTCACCTTCCAGTTTCCATCTTATAAGAATCACTGAGCACCTCCATAATATGTAGATACGAGTTCGTTGCTCTTGAATGCAACGCGAGTACTTCTTCCACCTCCGCGCCTTCTTCACTTCAATCGACCCCATCATCAAGAAAGATCTGTGTCAATGGAGCTTTTTTTTTCTTCAAAAGAAAAAAAAAAGTGTTCTAGTTATTCAAGGTATGGCTAAGCTAGCTAAAAAAAAGAACAATGTGACTGTGCTGTATGAATAAGTTGGCTATAAACACATATATATATATGATAAGAGGTTGAGATTGTGATGCCAAAGGGACCCATTGCTTGGAAAAGATGAATATGCAGAGCAATCTGTTTGTCTCCCTGCCAAACTCCATGGAAAGGGACTGCCCTTAATTTTAAATAACAAACTTATTCTTATTTGTTTGTCTGAATCTGCACTAGGAAATGGAGTTCCCCATTAATATTATAACCTCATTTTCAGGATTACACTGGAATTTAGCTAGCTAGTGTGCGTGTGATTGTGAGGTTTTGTAGCACTGTGCTGTGTTGCACTAAATCTTATAAATATTTATTAATTAATGCTATTGCTTCCCCCTCTGCCCTCTCTCCTCGTCTTATCCTACATCATCTTTTCTTACCTTAGTATTCTACTCTATAATATATTCTCACATTATAAATTTAAAACATGCATTATATTTAACATAGAATTCAGCCGTCTAGGGTGTTCTAGAATGCTGTTGTCCGAAAAAGACTTGTAATGCAACTCATTTTGAATTAATTAACTGCTCTTTAGTTTACGGATATTCAACTGATTTAATTTATACATACATGCCTACGTAGAATATTATGTTTGTATGCTAAATCGATCTTACAACTTTTCCGCTGATTATCTTGCATGAAACAGAGAGAGAATAGAGGGGATCCCATAAAAACTCATAGGATATTCATAGGGTCAATTTTCATGCACTAAAATATACAAACTACTGGTTTCAGCTATGCACGACCATGTTTGTAGCCACAGATTTACAACAACTATGTTTCTGTAACTGTAAGTATGGTTTGAGAAAACGAAACACAACATGAAACACAAAACTGAAAGAAACCTTAAACTAAACTATATATAATGTCAGGAGTCAAGAGTGATTGTCCCAACAGAGAAGCATGGTTATGCAAACTCTCATAATATGCAGCTTTCCTCTCACTTGTCTCACCACTCTCCTCCATTTCTGAAACCTCCTCCCCATACCAGCTTCTCTAGCTCGATCTATAATCAACTGATCTCTGAAAAAAAAAACCCTACTTTGAACACTCGAGCAAGAGCTCTCACTGCAATTTAAAGGGACGTCCCAAGGCTGATCAAACGCGTGTGAAGATACAGATTTTGAGGGTACACTGTAGGGACAATGTGTAGCCTCAAAGTCCACAGACATCACGTGCAATAACCCTATCTCCAACCATTCAATATCACTCATCATTGCAATTTTGCCAACCGTGTAAGTGATATATGTGTTGTTTAGTATGAAAAATATGAACCCATGACATTATTTTATTCCCCTTTCTACTTGTATATGTCTGCAGATATAAGGCTGACCTTCCCACAGACCCCATCGAGTTAACAAGAGCCTCATATGACTTCCAATTTGTCTGTCCAAGGGTCCGTTTTTGTCTCTGGAAAGTGAGGGGGGGTTTTCTCTTTTACCAAATCAAGATAGTGATCTCTCTTTTCAGAAAGTCTTATGCTGCCACATGAGATAATTAACGTACATGAGAAAATCTTGTACTGCCAAAATAGACTTGTGTGGGAAGATCGAGATAATCGAGTCGAATCAAGCCAAGTTCTATGTCTTCAATTGTTATTCAAAGGAGGGACAAAGATAAAAAAAATAAAAAATCTTTTTTTTTTTTTTTTTTTGTTCAACATTTCATTATCTTATCTTAAGTTAAAGAGAGAATTAAAGATAAGATTTTCTTTACCAACATAGATGAGATGATAAAGGGAGGTGGACCTGAAGATCTGTAGTAATATAATCCAGCTAATACAATCTCAAAGAAATTGATAAAAAAAAATATCTCTATGGTTAAGACAAGTCGTGTCCCTCTTTGTGAGTTTTACTCCATAACAAAATGAGGGACAAAACATGGTTTGTTGCCCAATCACAGCAACACAAGTGTCAGGCTGTGTTGATAACATTGGGACAACATTTGTTTCTGCCATACCCTAAAACTCTACTCATGAATCATGATCAACAAAACATTGAAAAAGCAAAAGGAAAAACAATCCAAAAATGGTGGCAGTCATGATCTGCATGAAATGGATATTTTCAGAAAAATGAAGATTCAAGAACAATAATGCATGGAAAAAAAAAGAAAAGAAAAGAAGTGGGAGCATTATCTGATTGAAATGATATGACTAACTGAAACACCTCCATCACAATATTCCCATTTTGAAGAGCCAGTGTGTGTGTTCCAATGCTGACCCAAAATTATTAATTTTCTTGGGGGTGGGGTGGGGTGGGGTGGGGGATGCTCCCACTGTTGTTGATATTATCTCTAATGTTGATTTCTTTAGGGAGAATGTTAAATCCATTACAAAAGATGATTCAGAGCTGGTAATAATACAATACAGACTAGACTTATTATACTACAAAATCAAATGATGAAGACTAGAAATCCTCGTCCATCTTGAACACGAAATTCTTGGAACCTTGTTGCAAACTCGACATCACGTATGCCTTTTGATACTCCCCCACCCTCCTCTCAAAGAAGTTGGCTTTTCCTCTGCGCATGCATTTGAATTGCCAGTCATTAAATTTGGAAAAAATAATATAGATGTAATTTGATTTCAAGATCTTGATTCTTACTGTAAAGATATGAATTCCATCCAATCAAACGGATTTTCAACATTGTATGCCTTGGGGCACCCTAAAGCAACCTGAGACGACCATAAAACACACAACTTCAAGCAGTTTTCCAAGTGAAGTAGTAATCAATGAGATGTAGGTAGAGAGAGAGAGAGAGGGCGGTACCAGCAGTCGATCAGCAACGAACTTTATATACTGGCTCATCAGTGTTGAATTCATACCGATGAGGGCACATGGAAGGGCATCACAAACGAATTCGGTCTCGATTTCCACAGCTTCTTGCACAATCAGATGGACACTCTGCCAATGCAGTTGCTTCCGGAGTAAACTGCAGAATCGAACAGAAGGATTAACTTGATCCCTTCGTTCCCATTCTTCAAGATTGGGACAGGGAAGGACAAATTACCTGTATAGTAGGCAAGCGAAGTCGCAGTGCAGACCCTCATCTCTAGAAATAAGTTCATTGGAGTACGTTAAGCCAGGCATCAACCCCCTCTTTTTAAGCCAGAATATTGAACAGAAGCTGAGATTTAAAGGAAACTAGATCATAATAAATTAATGACATGATAGGATGGGGTTTCAATACAAATCCTGTGGATGTACCGTACCTCCCAGAGAAGAAAATGCCTTCGACACAAGCAAACGCAACAAGTCTTTCGGCAAATGAGCTTGAGCTAAACAATGATGTTAGCATAGGTTATTACGATATTGCATGTCAATCGCGATGCAATACATTTAATATCATCGGATTGATCGTCAGAGTCAATACAGATACATGATGTCATGATGAAAAACAGAAGGAAACTATATAATCACTCGCTCAAACTGAATTTATTCCTCAATTTTAGTATCAGAACATTCTCTGGAATGAACCTAGGAACTCACAATAAGAGAATGTTCATCCATTGAAGCTCACCACAAGCACAACTTTGGAGGGTTTATAGAGGCAGATGCGACCAAATATTTCATCTAGGGACAACTTGAAGTTATAATGAATATTCTATAAATAATTAAGAAATAAAAAGTTTCAATGAGGCTGCTCTCTGATCTGATACCACCATTCATAAGATTTTTCAAAAAATGCACTAAAAGAATAATTAGTACCTCTTAATCCAATTCAAAGCCCATTTCGCTTTTCGAGCAATACAAGGAATATTTTCAATTGCATTAAACAAATTGCTCTTCTCCGTGGAGTCTTTGATATATGTTTCCAAAAGCAAGCTGTACATCTCTAAGAGATACAGTAAAGAAGTCCAGAATCAGATTTAGGAAGCATGAAAAGGTACTAACATACAATAATACTTGAAGATCTATACCTGAATGAATGTTTTCCATGGCAGTTTGAAATCCATAAAATGCCCGAGCCTGTATCAACCAGAAGAACCAATATCAGTTATCAAAGATATGAATAAACATATGTGATGACAAAAACAAACTAGCACTAGTAGTTAGAAGAGTTTGCAAGAAGAGGAGCTAAAGTTTGCAGTAATCCCAACATACATTGTCTGTATCTAGTAACTCGTACATACTTAACATGATAAGTTCAACCCTGAAAGGATAGAATTCATCTAAGCATCACAGGAGGCCAATCTTGCATCATCAGGCATTTTTCTATGATCCACGCCATAGCATAAATAAGTACTAATCAAAAGCATCTAATAATAATTTTCTTTGTTGATATAAAAAACATGAATGATGAACCAAACCATGAAAACTCATAAATAAAGTAACTACAGTGATATTGATTCCATAAGCAGAGGCAACCATGTAATATCTCGTTTTAGTAATAAGATTTTTTTTTTTTTTTTTTTGAATAATTGGTTATCACCTCTGCAATCTGAACATCATTAAGGAATCGGGCAGCGAGGTTTTCCAACACAATCCCATCTGAGGCAGCAAAGAATGCCAGGACATGACTAATGAAATGTTTTTCAGATCGAGACAGAGATTCCCACTGCTGCACATCATGTGAGAGGTCAACCTCCTCCGCTGAATACCAAAATTCGTGTTAAACATAACAAGAATAAGTTAACGCGAAAGGCAAGCATACATGTTATTGTATGAATCAGAAAACAGAGGAGAAAAACATAGACCTCCAAAATAAGTTCAGATACTTATCATTAAATTTGAAAATCACATTAGCACCTTCTTGATATGCGATGGCGTTGGATAGAGTGCATCATTCACGCTATCAGATGAACACGAAAATGCCAAAAGTGTCGATCTTTGAACAAATTACGCATCAAGATTTCAGAAACGAATAACGTGTCTAACAATTAATTCATCTGATAAATATCCAAAACACGATCATCATACCTTCAATCAAGCAATATAATTCACAAAAAAACAGACGCAAACATGGAAATCAAGCAACAAATAACACAAAATATAAACATATTACTAGTGACAGATAAAAGCACTATCGAATTTCATCAAAAAAACTAAAACCAGAGTCACAAATGAACATATCTTTTTCCAATTCTAAACTTGAAATACAGAGACGAGCACTACCAGTCCAGAAACTGGCCTCTGCTTTCTTGTACATCTCCCAAAGCTGTGGGTACTTAATAGGAAACATGCAGAACTTCTGCGGTTGCTCCATCAAAATGGGTTCTTCCTCCTCAATTTCCTTCTGTTCGAACAACTGTCTATCTGTTTCATCATTCCTCAAAGAACCCATTTTTCCCCTCGAATTATTATTATTATCTTTTTTTTTTTACATTCGTAGTGAAGAGGTTTCTCTTATCTATATATTTCTGTGAGAGAGAAATAGAGGACGACGGAAACCCTACAAAAACCCTTTGGCTCAAATAACGACAAGTTTTGTAGATTCCAAAATTCGAAACTGAAATCGGAAAAGATTTTCCTTTTTGTCTCGGAAGGCTTCCCTTCCCTTCAAGTGGGTAGTTTCTTTTTTCTTTTTCTTTTTTTTTTTGGGTGCGTGGCCTTCTGCATGGCCTGTGGGGTTTTGTGGTTTCTAATTTTTCTTCTTATTTATTTACTTAATTTATTAATTAATTGGCGATTTTATTATTCATTAAATACCCCTTTTTAGTTTTTAATGTTACCCAAGAATTAATAATCACAAATAATTCTTGGTTATATAATGTTTCACCGTTCAGATCTTTTGCTTTGCCCATAGATGTAGTTTTTTATTGAAAGCCCTTTATTTTATGATTCAAAAACTAAATTTGATTATTTAGTCTTTCTATACTTATTATTATAAATATAAATATAAATATAAATTATAGATTCAATTTCTTTAATTTACTAATCTTTTTTTAAGAAGTTAAGAGTAAAATATTTTTTTTGAAAAGGAAAGCAGTGCTTATATATTAATCATAATCAAGTTTAGTTACATCAATCAACCAATCTGGAAAATTCGATTTCCAAATCATCTCGTGTGAGAAGCAGCTAGAGAATTGTGCTACTTGGTGAGCAGCCCGAATAGCACTCCTAAAAACATGAGAAATTCCTAAAATATTTCTTCCCTCCCCTGAATGAATTCGGCGTTTCACAGCTATAGGGATCATGTCTTCCTCATCTTCCTTATCCCTCATGACTTGAGCAGCATTAATGGAGTCCGTGAAGATCATAATTGGGAGAATTTTTTGCTCAAAACAAAATGTAATTCCATAGCAAATTGCAAGAATTTCACCTCTTAACGCTGATCCTGGATGTGAAATTGGACACGCCAAAGCTGCAATGATTTGTTTTCCACTGTCTCTAACAATAATTCCCACCCCGTACCTATTAGTCGTAGTGTTAAACATTGCATCAACATCAACCCGAAATTCTCCGGTGTTTGGAGCCTTCCACTGTCGGTCTCCGAATTGCATCCCTCTCAAGTGGTCCCTTCTCCAGCTCTCTGATGCATCTTGAAAATTTTGCCAAAGGATCACACTTTGTTCTTCTGTGGGCAACTCCATTTCGATCTCGGTCCCATGTTTAAATTTGCAAGCAAGTGTCCAGGTCCTCCACAAAAGGATCACCCAAATTTCATAGTCAGCTTTTGAGAAGTGATGAGAAATATACTCTCCGATTCTGTTAAACCCTTGGTGCTTGCATCCCCTAATTGCACTACAAAAGCGACTCTTCTCCCAGATGGATTTAGTCATTTTGCAGAAGAAAAAACAATGCTCCGTAGTGGCAATCTGCTGTCTGCACAAAGAGCAAATGCTGGTTGTTGGTACATGGTGCTTTAACAGATTAGCCTCGACTGGGATAAATCCACAATAGGCTCTCCACATGAAGATTTTCACCTTTGCCGGTACCTTAATATTCCAGACCATTTTGTACCAATATTTCTTGTCAAATTCCCCACAGTTTGAGGGGGGGTCATAAAATCCAGTCTCTGCAAGATATCCTGATTTAACAGAGTATTGCCCTTTTTCTTCAAACCTCCACCATCTTCTATCATCTTCATCTCCACCTTCCCTTCTCAGATCCAAAATTGCCATTATTTCATAGGGTGTGCAGAGTTGTTCCATTTTTTCAGCATCCCATTCTCCTTCTTGGTTAATCAGATCAGCCACCAAAATGTGTTGCTTTCCAGCAACCTCCTTGGAAAGTGCTCCATTGGCCAGTGTAGGGATCCAGGCCTCCTGAAAGGCTTTTATACTTCTACCATTTCCAACTTTCCACAGCAAACCCTTTTGAATCAAGCTTCTGCTCCAAGCAATTGAGCGCCAGGCATATGAGGCCGAGGGCCCAATCTTAGCTGCCATGATATTCCCATCCCGAAAGTATCTAGCTTGGAAAACTTTAGTCCCTAAAGCATCAGGGTTTCTGATCATTCTCCAAATTTGCTTAGCAAGCATAGCCTTGTTAAATCCACAAATATCTCTAAAGCCTAATCCACCTCTCTCTTTTGGTTTGCACAAATTTCCCCATTTCATCCAGTGCATTTTCTTGGAGTGTTCACTATCACCCCACCAGAAGTTTGCACACATTCTATTTATGTCATCGCATATAGCTCGTGGAAGTCGAAATCAAGCCATTGTATAAGTTGGAATAGATTGAACAACAGATTTAAGGAGTACCTCTTTTTCGCCTGCCGAAAAAAAGTGATTCTGCCATCCCCCAATCTTCCTTTGAACTCTTTCTCTAATAAAGCCAAATTGGATCCTTTTTTGCCGGATTGAGAAAGTAGGAAGTCCCAGATAGAGTGCATGCCCTTGGACTTCTGTGATATTCAGCATCTGTTGAATCATCCGTGCATCCCTATCTCCAGTGCTGGGGCTAAAAGATATCGCCGATTTGTCGAAATTAATCTTTTGGCCCGAAGCTTTTTCATATTTAAGCAAGCAACTCTTCACCGCGCAGCATCCCTCATAAGTAGCTTTGAAGAAAACAAGGCTATCATCAGCAAAAAAAAGGTGAGAAATGGAGAGCCTTCCTGGATCGATAGGGATTCCGCTGAATAGGCGTGCTTGTTCATAAGCTGTCAACAGGGCGGACAGGCCTTCTGCGCAAATTGCAAAGAGGAAAGGAGATAGAGGGTCTCCTTGTCGTAATCCCCTTGAAGGCTTTATTGTACCAAAAGTGCTGCCATTCAAAGTAAAAGAAAATGTAACAGTTGTCACACATTTCATAATCAGCTCAATAAAGCAGCCGGGAAAGCCATTTTCTCCAAAATTTTCTTCAGATATGACCACTCGACTCGATCATACGCTTTGCTCAATATCTATCCAATAGATATTGATATTGACATTCATTGTATTTCGCAAACTTTTATTTGATTTACCAAATTTTGGACAATACATTGATCAAAACAATTCAATCTTCCAATTTTTTAATTACGACGATGACCATTGCATGCTCTCATTATCCAAACACCGTCAAAGTTCCAATAATATCCGACATATCCTTACAAAAATATGAGTTTTCTTGAGCTTTTCTCCAAATAAATGTGATATCTTTTTTATCTCACTGGGGAATCCTACTTTCTGTTGGGTCATTGCCCATTTAGTGGGCTTTGACAATTTCAGCCCAATGGGGCTAATAATCCATTTCACAAAATAATTAAAACAAAGTGTGGTGTGTGCGTAAGTGTGTTGCTGCGCCACTTTAGAGAAGTGAAAAGGAGCAGAGCTGCGCATTGTCAGAGAGAGCTGCGCAAGAGTCAGAGAGAGCTGCGCCAATCTCCACCAATTGTCAGAGAGAGCTGCGCAAGAGTCAGAGAGAGCTGCGCCAACTTCCACCAAGAGTCAGAGAGGGCTGCGCCAACTTCTACAAAGAGAGGGAGTGAGAGCAAGCTGCTGTAGTACCACTTCGTGCGAAGTGAGAAGAAAAACAGAGAGAGCCTTGCGCCGCTGCTGTGTGCAAGAGAAGAGAGAGCCTTGCGCCGCTGCTGTGTGCAAGAGAAGAGAGAGCCTTGCGCCGCTGCTGTGTGCGAGAGAGAGAAACAGATAGAGAGAGTGTGCCGCGCCGTGAGGTGCGAGAGAGAAATCCTTCCCGGATTTCACTGTAGCAGCTGCAGAGAATCGTCGGTTGCCGGAGTTTGCACCGTTGGATCGTCACGAAAATTTGACAGCAAGTTCGTGACTCCCCTGCCCTCATTCTGAACGGTGGAGATCAGTTTTTGAGCACCCTAAGGTGGTCTGCTCGTGGGCGAACTGAAGCAGCCTGTTTTTGGGTTTGGTTAATCCTCTCATCTCTTGTTTCTTGTTATTTGCCAAGGTTGTGTGTTTAATCTTGATGAATATTGGTGAACCTCTAGTGTGGATTGCTAGAGAGAATATTGTGTACCCATTATTATTGTGATAGTGGAGATTTGTTGAGGTGGCTTCTAGCCCGTGGTTTTTACCTTCATCTTGGAGGGTTTTCCACGTTAAAAATATTGGTGTCCTTTTTTTACTGCTTTGTGGTTTATTTCCCTGCATTGGTGCTTGATTGGCTTGGTTGATTGGTTATCTAATTTTACACACAAGATATTATTGGTTTGGTTGTTTGGTTTATCTCCACATAGGTGTTTATCCCCAACAAACTGGTTTGGGTTGTGGAAAGAGATTGGAGAATCTGTGTGTCTAAATGGATGAGGCCTTTTGGGAGATGCCCAAAAACAAATCCGTGCGGGCTTGTGCTCGGCCCAAAGCGGACAATATCATACTAATGTCGGAGTCTCTGTTCCCAACACTTTCAGCATTCTCTGGGACTGTTTCTTTACTTGGTGTTTCGAAATCCTGGCAAAAGGACTTCAATTCTTGAGATTGAAACGTCAAATGTTATTCTGTTCATGCACTACATCGATGATGTTCCGAAGAATCTGCTTTTCCACCATAGGATCCGGCCCGAACCCGTTTCGGCATTCCTTAACATTCGCAAACCCTTTTCCTAATTCGCGTTCTTATCCAACATTTTCGTTGAATTCCCGAATCCTACCATTTGGGTTGCAGAGAACCATCCTTGCAAATTCACAGAGCTTCATTTCACTTCACACCACAAGCTCAACGTCCCACACCCGGAATCGGGGGACCGGGCCGAACTATTTCGGGCGCTCGAGGCCAGCTTGGGCTCTACGTTTAGCTCCGAACCCATCGTCCCGAACCCTAACCCTCTGATCATCGTGATCAGCGGCCCAAGTGGTGTGGGCAAAGATGCTGTGATCAAAAGATTGAAGGAAGTTAGAGAGAATTTGCATTGTGTGGTTACTGCAACGAGCCGGGCCAAAAGGCCAGGAGAAGTTGATGGGAAAGATTACATTTTTGTGAGCAAAGAAGAGTTCTTGAAAATGATTGAGAAAAAGGAGCTGTTGGAGCATGCATTGGTGTATGGTGATTATAAGGGGGTTCCAAAGCAGCAGATTAGAGAATGCATGGCTAAAGGGTGTGACATCGTGTTGAGAGTCGACATTCAGGGTGCTGCGACTTTGAGAGGGATAGTGCAGTATTCGTTTTCTTAGTGGCTGAAAGCGAGGAAGTTGATTGGTAGAAAGACTGAGACTACTGAGGCTTTGCTGATGAGGGTTGCAAGGGCTAGGGAGGAGTTGAGTCATTTGAAGGAATTCGATTCGATTATGTGGTTGTGAATAAGGAAGGCGAGCTGGAGAGTTCGGTGAAGCTGGTGGTATCGATCATTGAAGCTGAGAAGGCAAAAGTGCAGCAGAGGGGAGCTAAGATTTAATCTTCTCAGTTTTCACGCATTTTTTCTGTTGTTGAAAGTCATTTATGTAGGTTTTTTCATTTGTGAAATGATATACTCCATTGTTATTCATTCATTTGGTCTGGTTTTGTTTTACCGCAGTTGTGATGACTAATTTGCTAATAAGTTTATGTTAAAACCGATGACAATGTGTTGGTGTCTGTTTTAAGGATTAAATTGTTAATGATGTTATGGGATTGCCTGCAAGTAGACGTGTTATGTGCGAGGTGTTTGAGGTATGAAAGCAGAGGCTGATTTTCAGACAAGAACCTTGTAAAAGGCGAACACGACATTGTTCACCATTAGTCCATTTCTTTTAGATTTAGATCTGCACCTTTGATTCATTCTGACATAGAATAACAGAACAAGCTGGAGTTGTTCTCTCAGTTGATCCAAAACCAATAGAGGTAGAGGTAGAGGTACGATGAACTTCATTGTGATACATATTACATCTAGAAAAACTAGTCGAATCTCGTGAAAAAACCTATTCTTTTATGAAAAATGGAGGATGACTGGAATGGTGCAGGATGTCACACCAACTAGAGGTACTTTTTTGGTTTGATATGAATTTATGTATCCAAAATCCATGCTAGGTTGAATCCATCACATCTTATTTTCTTGATTTTTTCCAGCACCAAAAGCGTAGGGAAGAAGGTGGTTTTGAAGTGATCAAGAAAGCAATCTATAACCTATCACTTCGCCACAAACAACATATCAGTGCTTATGGAGAAGGGAACGAGACACGGCTGACAGGAAAGCATGAAACGGCCAGCATCAACACGTTTCCACAGGTAGAAAGTAGAATATGCATCAAATACTATGAAAGATGCGACACAGTCCTCAGTTTCAAAAGGCAGGAGGCGACTTGAGGCAATGAGGTCTAAAATAAACCGAGGCAAGAGGTAGGGGCGAGCGCCTCAAGTACGCGAGGCGAACTTATTTGTATAATAACCTAAAAATTATATATACATCATTTTATAATTTATATTCACATTGTCAATATTTTAAATGTATAAAAAATATTTTATCCCATACAAATATTCCACCGAAACAATCAAAATATAAGCATAATAGATTTAAATGTTCAAACTAATATCTCAAAGTTCAAAATAAGCTAACACAAAAATAAAAAAGCAAACAAGAAAGATATAATATCTATAATTGTTGAATGTCCCACATCGGCCATGGACCTAGGTGTATACCACTATATAATAGTGGAGGTCCCCTCTCCTTACAAGCCGGTTTTGTAAGGAGAAGTGAGGATCTTTACATGGTATCAAAGCCAGGTTGGTTCGATGTGGGACCCGATTTATTCCGATGATGGGACTTTTGATTTGTCCTGATGATAGGACTCGATTTATCCCGATGATGGGACTTGTGATTTATCCCAATAATGTGATCCCCGTGAAGCTCCACGCTGTGCGTGAGGGGGGTGTGTTGAATGTCCCACATCGGCCATGGATCTAGGTGTATACCACTATATAATAGTGGAGGTCCCCTCTCCTTACAAGCCGGTTTTGTAGGGAGAAGTGGGGATCTTTACAATAATTTATTTTATTTTTATCTTATCTATGATATGTTTGTGATGCTGATATAAATAGAAATTAAATTTCAAATTTAAGTAATGATGATATTTAGCAATTTAATAAATTTCATTTCTCACATTTAAAACTAATTTAATTTGTAAACTGTAAAAAATTATTAACATAACATGCATGCTACTACATCTATCGCCTCACATACAAACTATAAGGAAACAAAATTACATGGTTAAAATAAGTTCGGCAACTTTCAATAGATTATTTCTAGATTATATTTCAAAAGCTCCAAACACTACCAAATCTCGGCACCAACAGGGGTCAAATCAGGAATAAAAATTAAGACATAAAATTATTTACATGTCAATTTCTTTAACCGAACCCTAGTTCATGATTAAATAATTAATTTTGGTCAAAAAATTAATTAAATGATTAACAAATCTATGAAAGTGCAATCAACAACCACAAGTAATTTAGCCTATTAGGCTAAACATTCTCATTGTAATAATAAAAATAAAATAAAAACTTTTTAAAAAATTTGTACTTAAAATTAAACTCCAATGTTGGAAAGATCTTTTATTTATTTGGACAAGGATTTAAAAGGGAAAGTGTTGGTCCTGAAATCAGAGTGTAAAATTGTGCAGCGGAAGTAAATAATGACAGTTGCACTGGTTCGATAAAAAATAGAGTATAGTCAGTTTTGTGTGTAGAAGCCTTAAACTTAGGCCTGTTCTGGTTAAGTCAGTGTCACAACATATACACTTCAATACTTCGAAGTATTGAAGGTTTCAAAAGTCAATTTGTGAAATAGAAAATCAAAGCAATTATGTAAATAAAGCAGTAAAACACACAAAATTTATAGTAGTTCGAATCTCAATATCCTACATCCACTTTTCAGACCCAATGTCTGGATTATTCACGAAGTAAATACAAGTCTCCTTACGATTTATACACACCCTAGAAAAAGACAAGAGTCATCCTACCGATCAAGTCATTGACTTTAGCCCTCACTTTTTTATTTTTGAATTTTTTTTTAGTTTTGATTTTGCCACAAGGATGTGGATGAGGGTAGGCTAAGTAGTAGTTGTCATTGATTACTAGTAACGAACCCGTGCGTTGCACGAAGTTTATTATATATTTTATTTAATAATTTATATTCTCACATTTCAAATAAATTTATATGATTATTATGATTTTATATAATTATTATGATTTTATAAATAGATAAGTAAATTATAGTGGGTAACGTATATAGAGTAATAATAATATGTTTAAATAATATTTCAAAAACAAAAAAAAATGAGAATTATAATGTATGAGGGAGGCTCGATTTCTTAATGAAGTATTTACATGACAATAAATGTGTAAGTACATGTATTTGCATACCTATTTAAATTTACTAATGTAACATTTGATTATTAGCACATGAATTCATTTATCTAGCTATCTATAAACACATACACACACATGTATATATAAGAATACAATAATGATAAAAGAAGCTTGTATTATAAATTTTGAAATACTTCTTTGAATACAACATTTGGAGTAGATGTCTCATCAACATCATTAGAGTTATCAATTAGAATCTTAAGCCCACTGCGACACGTTGCTCGAGAAACAGCAACATATAATTGACCATGACTAAAAACAGGATTCTTCAAATATAGGCCGACACGTTTCAATGATTGACCTTGACTTTTATTGATCGTCATTGCATACGAAATTATCAACGGAAATTGTCTTCGTTGAAACTTGAACGGCAATCTTGGATCTGACGGTGTTAATGACAATCTTGGAATCAATATTTTATTG
Source organism: Plectranthus barbatus (assembly GCA_026898455.1). Taxonomy (NCBI): domain Eukaryota; kingdom Viridiplantae; phylum Streptophyta; class Magnoliopsida; order Lamiales; family Lamiaceae; genus Plectranthus; species Plectranthus barbatus. The sequence goes on along the minus strand of JAPKLW010000795.1, from coordinate 154,451 downwards.
CCTGTATTTTGGCCTGTGAGAATTTCTGCTTCCAATACATGACTTCCAAGTTTTGTAATGAGCAGTCTAGTACCATTGCACAAACCATTTGCATGGTCTATATTTCTCAACAACATAACCGGAGTTCCTACTTTCAAATAAAGTTCGTGATTTGGAACCCCTGAACACTTGAGGGTATTTAAGAACTCAGGTGTATGTATATCTGATAGTATAGAACCATTTGAATCGGATGTGCAAGTACTATCTGAGCTGTAATATGATCGACCCTCTTCTTCATTCAGTGACACCATGAATTGGTTTATGCTATCTACAACAGTCAATGTTGGTGCCAAAATTGCTCGCTCTTGTAGATAACTCGCATTTTGAACTATATGACTTTTCGAGTCATAAATGTAATCCACAATTGCTGCAACAGGGTCTTTGGAGTATTTTAGCAAAATATCATCAGGAATGTCAATATTTGCTTCTCCATCATTAACACCTCCAATAGTCCCATCTCCGATGCTTGCAACCCATTTTCCAAATTGCTCTAACTGATCTGATTCATCATTTTGAATTCTCATATTTTTCGTCAATCTTAACACTGTGCAATTACTCCAAAGATATGATGAATTGATTGTTGCATGCACTATATCTTCTCTTCTACCTTTTGGAATAACCGGCAAAATTTGACGAAAATCTCCACCTAAAACCACAGTTTTACCACCAAAAGGTAAATTAAAACTATCCGAATTAGTAAATCGCATGATATCACGACAACTTTTGTCAAATGCTTCAAAGCAGAATTTGTGCATCATAGGCGCTTCATCCCATATTATAAGCTTTGCCCGTATAATCAACTCAGCAAGCGCACTTCCTTGTGTGATGTTGCAAGTAGAATCTTCACTGGGATTGATTGGAATTTTAAAGCGCGAATGTGCCGTTCTTCCTCCTGGTAGCAAAAGTGAAGCAATCCCACTGGAAGCAACATTTATGACAATTTCACCTTTTGAGCGTAAAGCAGCAGATAATCCTTTCCAAACAAATGTTTTTCCAGTTCCTCCATATCCATATACGAAAAAGAAACCGCCAAATTTTGAATATACAGCTTTTAAAACTGTATCATGGACACAACGTTGCTCATCAGTACACTTAGCTAAAAAATCTTGGTACTCTTGAAATTGAGCATCTCGATTGTAGTGCAACTCCTCATTGATCATTGAATTTGTCGTAGCCATTTGGAAAAATCTTTCTTCTGGAAATGGCATCTGTTCGAAGTTACTCAAACTTTTACCGAGATTCCTCAGTAGTTTTTCCACCTCAACTAAAGCATAACTTTTGACTTCAAAATCAGTAAGCGATAAATCTGTCATTGTTATTTAATAATATAAAAATAAAGTCAATATTTAAATACATGATAATACACAAAAATATATTATTTGATAATTATGCATACCTGGATGTGCCAAAGATGTTCTTTGTTTGTACACTATATCATCAGATAAGTAAGTCCAACATTGATTCCAAACATCTTCCGGTCTTGTGAGTGAACCAGCAAATAATAAAGTAACAAAAAGAGATCGCAAAGATTTTGCTGATGCCCATTGACTTGCTTCTATAATTCCATCAATGTATTCTTTGTCATCTTCGATTAGTCCCAGAGCATAGCAAGCATCTCGAAAAGTAGAATACTGAACTCCATTGATGCACCTTATATCTTCATAAGATGTTGGACCACGCACAACATTTAATAAACATCTCAAGTAATACAATTCTCCTGATCCTGGAGGCACGTAAAACAACCTTCCAATTGCATATCTTGTTTTCCTAGGCTCCCATGCTCGAATATCAGGCTTCCAAACAAATTTTGTTGGGAACTCAGCATATGTGAGTTCTCGTGCTTCTGGATATTTTTTATTTGCTTCCATCCATGCCGTGAACTTGCTTTGTTTCACTGTAGGTCGATCAAGCACAACATCTATTGGATCTGAATCAGAAAAAATGACACTTTGCTCACCAGGAAGATGAAATGCTAAGCGTTCAACAGCTGGATCTCTATATTGGATATCAAACCCAAAAATTCTCCAAGCCGCCTCACATGGTGAGATATACCGACAATCATAATACATTTGCACTTCATCACATTCTTTTTGGGCTTGATCTTCTCTTGTACTTTCATAAAAAGATGCAGTAACTCGATCGTGGCCCTTGTTAATGTATTTGAACAAATACTTGATTGATCTTGATTGATTGCACCACTCAACATTGATATGTCCACCGTATTTCATAAGAAGATATCGATTATGTGGAACAACATATCTGTTATCCAACGGTACCCCATTCTTTTCAACAAATCGACCATTATCTCTTCGTCTATAAATTGGATATCCATCTTCATCCGTCGTGGTCGAACTTACAAACTTCTTTGGAAAATATTTCGTACAACGATTGTTCGACATACACGGAGAATTTTTGTTGCCAATACCACATGGACCATGCATCATAAAATCTTGCACCGCTTGATAGTACTGTGGATCAATTTCTTTATTTGGAATCTCAGCTGAAATAATTTTATCTATATCTTCGCCAGCTGGATGTTTATCCTTTTTGCTCAAGAAAAGGAGTATATGAGCGTGCGGTAAACCACGCTTTTGGAACTCAATCGTGTAAATCACTGTAACATAATGTAATAACAATTACGATTTTATAAATTAAATATAAAGATTTGAATTTAAAATTATGATTAGCAAATAATTATTACCCGCGATAACTTTACCGAATACTTCATTATGCCTCAAATCCTTTATCAAATTGTCCAGCTTGATCTTAAAAACTCTGGCAATGATGTCAGGACGATCTTCTGGTTTCAAATATCTGCTCTCACAATATCTTACAATCTCCGGCCACTTAGGATTACATGTAAATGTAATGAATAAATCAGGGTATCCTGCCCAACTACAAATCGCCATTGCATCTTGGTAATTTTGAATCATGTAGCGAGCTCCACCAGTAAAAGAAGATGGTAATATAACACGTTTTCCGTGCCTTGTTGGATCAGTTTCACCCCTCATAACTGCATCTGTTAAGCCCTTGTACAATTCTGTGCGTAATTGTTTCTGATGTGTGCGTACATATGTCAATCTATTTGATTCAACCATTGTGTATGCATCCACAATAAATTGTTGGAATAATCTCTTCGATGACATAATATTTGAGGGCTCATTTTGTCTTTCATGCAAACGATACGCAAAGAATTCCCTAAAACTGACTCTTTTTTGTCCATTACTGGATCTGACAAATGACTCTGAATATGGAATATCCTCTCTATATCCATCCTCTCCATAAGGGAATAACAATGGGTATTGTAGAGCAAGATATGATGCATGGAGCTCATTAATGCGTTTCAAGTGTCCTGATTTTGTTTCTAGAACTATATCTCTATCTCCCATTGATTCATCAAAATCTCCTACTATCAATGCAGCAACTTCAGACACCGACGGCAAATTGTATTGTCGACCATCTTTTCCTCTTCGCCCAATCAATCTTAGCTTGATATTTGAACAACCGGGCTCTATAATCTTTTCTTTAGCCATTCGGAATGACTTTACCAACACGTTATGCTCATCTAACATTTCTTTTATATCTGTCACAATCTCCGCATGAAGTGTATTCAAATTACCTTTTTCTCTGAAATTTTTTAAAAAAAAAACTTAAATTAACAAAATATAACTATAAGAAAAAATGTAATAAATGAAGTACAAACCTAACACTCAGCATCCTATTCGCAACTTCATTATCAGTGTCATATATGTACAGTTGTGCAAACTTTGGTGGGCATCCTTCAATTGGTAGTAAACTTCCAATAGAATGATAATTTTGTCCTTGCATTCGAAAAACCGGCGGTGATCTTCCATTATTCAAGCTGTTATCAATCTTTCCTCCCATTGATGTGAAAGAGAACATACTATTATATGATCTAATATTTGCTTGAAAATGTTTGCTTTTTTCGTCATTTCCAAAAATCAAATCCTCCAAAACCTTTGGAGGTTTTTTCCTTTGGGCAAGCTTGATTTTTCCATTAGTGCAACATAATGAATAATTGGGATCTTTGACATTATAATCCTTGCGTGTGCGTTCATCATACCAAAAGTAAGCCCCACAATATTTGCATGCATGAATTTGATCACCAATATCTCAATATTCTACAATAAAATATATTAATGATATTATTTAACTTTTAACCAAATATAATTTATAATTATTTAACCAAAATAATGTCAGTAATAAAATTGAACATACCATATGGATCAACTAAAAATATTTCATCATTGTCAACTTCAACCATATTTGAATTACTCATTCGAGTACCTACATAAAAAATATAAATTGTTAAAAACATAAATTAATTTAGGTAATATAATAAAAATAATTTAAAGATTATATTTAATAATTTATATAACTTACTGTCATCTAAATGATCGATTTCTTCATTACCATCATTCGATGCAAATTGAGTTATTCCCACATTGGTTTCTCGTAATATTCCACCTTGCGATGTATCCAACTCCATTTCATCGTCAATAGTCAAATCTATGACTGTTGACATCTCAATATTTGAAATATTATTCGCCTGAGATTGGAAATTACTTGATATACCATTATGAGATGGTATTTGGGTCGAGTTTTGATGATGACACACTTGTAAAGTAATACATCGCCTTTTGCATGGAATATTTGAATTATCTGTTCACATAAATACACATTTAAATCAAAATGTATAAAAAAAGAACTTGGATAGTAGACCATTATAATTAAAAATGATTTATTATATAAAAATTTCGTAAGTGTAATTTACTCACAAAAATAACTATGACTAAAATAAATAAATATAATAAATATTTCAATATAAAAAAAA